>CAUYPK010070465.1:0-34533 GCA_963574355.1 Loris lydekkerianus
AGCTCGTTTGAGTCTTCACTTTCTTCCCTTTTCGTCCCCGGGGTACAGGAGCTGAAAGACCTATTAAAATGGGAAGGACATGTGAAATCAAGAAAAATTTGAAAGGGGTGGTGCCTGTGGCTCAAAGGAGTAGGGCGCCTGCCCCATACACCAGAGGTGGCAGGTTCAAACCCAGCTCTGGCCCTCTTCCCCCGAAAAAAGAACTATTTGTATAAAGATATGCAATTTGAAAGTTATTTTTCAATGAAAGACATTTCTGGAGACTTATTGAGGTCTGTACAGGTTATACAGAGGCCTTTTTTTTTTTTTTTTGAGATAGTCTCAAGATGTTGCCCCTGGTAGAGTGCTTTGGCATCAGAGCTCATAGCAACCTCCAAGTCTTGGGCTCAAGTGATCCTCTTGCCTCAGTTTTCCACTTTTAGTAAGGGGGGGGGTCGTCTCACTTTTTGCTCAGGCTGGTCTTGAACTCGTGAGCTCAAGCAATTCACCCACCTCGGCCTCCTTGAGTCATGCTAGGATTATAGGACTGAGTCACAGAGGTCTTTAAAATGTTAATGATAATAATACTGACCTAAGTGCAAGTAAAGATGACGGTTTTACACATATTAGAACAATTTTCCTCAAATATCTAACAATTCTGTATCTTAAATTAGAGTAATTGTTCTGATTTCTTTTTTGTTCCTAAAAAGAGTTACACGTACTTTTTCAGATGTAAAAACCAACAGATCAAATCCGTCTCTCTGCTTAACTTTTGCTTCCCTAGTGACTAACAATTATGTTTTAGTCTCTTGCTTTACAAAATTGATTTTACTAACAATATGGATTAGGTTAACTATTGGGGGTTCCTGTCCAAGATAGCTGAATTCATTTTCTTTCTTTTGAGATTTTTCTCGTTAAATATTTAAAAAATATGGTGGCGCCTGTAACTCAGTGGGTAGGGCGCCGGCTACATACATGGAGGTTGGCAGGTTTAAACTCAGCCTGGGCCAGCTAAACAACAATGACAACTGCAACAACAACAACAACAAAAAAATAGCTGGGTGTTGTGGTGGGTGCTTATAGTCCCAGTTACTTGGGAGGCTGAGGCAAGAGAATCTTTTAAGCCCAAGAGTTTGAGGATGCTGTGAGCTATGACACCACAGGACTCTACTGAGGGCGACATATTGAGAGTCTGTCACAAAAAAAAAAAAAAAAAAAGAAAGAAACATTTAAAAAATATAAGAAAGTATTGCTACTCTTCATGTTCTCTATGTCAGTAGTTTATTTACTTCACAGTAATCATTACAATCTGTAATTAATTAATCAACCAATCTATATTCTTACTATGTCTGTTTCCTTGTCTAGAAGGTTTACACTCGGGGAACCAGTCTATCTTGTTTCTTCTTATTTTGTCAGTCCCTTGCATTTAAGATGCTTTTTGATTAAACAGAACAAAACTGTAACAAATCTGAGAGGAGTCTGTAATTTCTTTTTATACAGAAAATTCTAATTTTTATGCATGGAAGAGTTATTTGGTTGCTCATGCCTGTAATCTGAGCCCTTTGGGAGGCCAAGGTGGAAGGATTGTTTGAGGCCAAGAGTTTGAGATCAGCTTGAGCAACATAACGACAACCCTGTCTCTCTTCCTCAAAAACGAAAAAAAAAAAAAAAAAAAAATTAGGTAGATGCAGTGACGTATGCCTATAGTCTCAGCTTGTTAGGAGGCTGAGGTAGGAGGATCACTTGACCTTAGGAGTATGAAGTTACAATGAGCTATGATTGTACCTCTGTGCGCCTGTCTGGGCAACACGGTGCGACCCTGTTTTTATATAGAAAAGAATGTTCTGTTAGCAAGGCTACAGAGAAAAAAAATATTTGCCTGTCTACCTCCGATAGGATTATAAATTAGTATAGCCACTTTCAACAGCCAATTCAAGTATGAAGGTGCAAAATGTGTTATCAATATTTTTCAAATGTTAGCATGCATACTAATTCCTGATGATCTCTTAAAATGCAGATTCCAATTCAGTATGTTTGAGGCCTAAAATTCTGGATCTCTAAGAAGCACCCAGGACATGCTGATGTTGTTGATCCATAGATCACATTTTAGGTATTAAAGATGTATATAGGCTACGCCTTAATAATTCTATGTTTTGATATCTACATTAGTGAAAATGTATTCATATGCACAAAGAGGAAAGAATGTACATGAATCTTTACTGATATTTGTTTTTTTAATTGTCTAAAACTAGAAACAACCTTGATACCCATAATTAAAGCAGATGTCAAATAAAGTATGGAATATCCATACTATGGAATAGTGAGCAGAGCTTTAAAAAATCTATTGAAACACAGACAGATAGGCCTCCAACACAAGTTGTTAGGTCAACAACTTCCAAATTGATACATATCAACAATATATATAACCTAACAAGCTGATAACTTTGGCATTTTCTGAAGCTAAAACTTGAATTGGGGGCTGAAGGCTAAGGTTCTTTAATATTTTATATGAGAAAATATTAAGTATTACTGATGTAACTAAAAACAAATTTAAAAACAAAAGAATGTTCTTACCTAGATGGTTCTGTAGCTCTCGGGTCTGCCCATCTTCAGTTGGAGTAATGAGATCCCATATGAAACCTTTAATTTTCTCATCCCCTCGGTAGTGAACAAGGCAATATGCTAAGAGGGCTCGGCAAATTATTTCTACATCATGCTCATTTAGCTGCCTTTTAAAACGGCCATGAGATAGAATCTCTCTCCATCGGCCCCACCTGGTTAAAAAAGGGTAAATTTAAATTTAGTCAAGTTCTAGAGAAAAATATAACTCAGGAAAAAAAAAAAAAAAAAAACAGAAAAAAAATTTTGTTACTCATAGAATTTACCAATGAAGTCCTCCCCTGTGTGTAAAATGCAGGAGCATGGTATAGTAATTTCTAGTATATTTTATTCAGTAAGATAGTAATGTTATCCAACTGGTTCTCCTTTGAGAACAAGGAGTTTGATTTTAGTGATATATTTAGAATTTAAACACTTAAGGCTATCTCATTATTCTGCAATTTAATATATGCTAAATACAGAAATTCAGGTCACTTTAAAGATATATTTTACAGATTCAAACAAGATAAAAAAAATCAATACCTGAAAACAGTATATTCATTCTATAATTTAATATACCAGACCATTAGAGTAAACATCAAAAATAATATTTTACCCATAAACCAGCAGGTTTTTCTCGACTCTGAAGCACTCCGTTCTCCCGTAGCCACTGGAACGGTCACAGGGTCTCCTGAGTTTGGGCTTTTCTTCTGCTTCACTTTCAGCTTCAGATAATTCAGCCAATTCATCTTTTGTGGCACTGAAGGGTCTTGTTTGCTTCCTAATTCTTGGAGTGTCAATAACCAAGCTGTTCTGTAAAATTTAACAGCTATTACTTAAGGGTTCCTTTATGATTTTGCTTATAGCAATGTTTTACATTTTCACCTTTCAAATTGTACAAACAGCTGGCCGGGTACAGTGGCTCATACCTATAATCCTAGCACTCTGGGAGGCTGAGAGATGGGTGGATTCCTTGAGTTCACAAGTTCAAGATCAGCCTGAACAAATGAGACCCCATCTCTACTAAAAACAGAAAAACAAACTGAGGCAAGAAGATTGCCTCAGCCCAAGAGTTTGAGGTTGCTGTGAGCTATGATGCCTTGGCACTCTATCTAGGGCGATAGCTTGAGACTCTGTCTCAAAAAACAAAAACAAAAACACCTCCAAATTGTACAAAACAATAAAATAATTACTGAAAGCCAGAAAAAAGAAATTCCTAGTAATTTCGCCAACCTATCACATCAACTTAAGATTTCCTACATTCATTTAAAATTCTTACTACCCCATATGTATAATTTTATGACATTACAGTCATAAGATTATTTGCATTTGCATTATTACTAATATGAATTATATTGTGCTGTAATGATAAAATATATTTCAAGCTGAATTTATGCCTCAAAATTTTCTTTACTTAAGTGATAATTTAGTTTAGATTATTTTCAATTATTAAAATAAATAATGTTAAAGGAAATCTCTGTGATGTAAGTTTAACCTAAAGATAAATCCAAAAGAAGGGAAATATCAAGAAATGGAAATATTAGTCAAAGGTTATGAATATTTTACAGTGCTTTCCAAAAGAGTTATACTAATAAAAAAAAGCAAGGCAATAAATCTATTAACCTCACTATGTTCCAATCAGTTTAATTCATTCAAATCAAGTTGATATACTTTTTAACCTTTATTGAGAAACTTCTCTAAGGCATTATGTTATAAGCTGTGGATGTAAAGATGAATAAGGCAGTTTCTGTACATAAGCAATCCATAGTCTTGGGGGCCAGACAAATGCATAAAAAAAAAATGCCATACAGAATGAAATATTATGTGATTAACAAAGGAAGTCAGAGAAAACGTCACACAACAGTGATATTAGAAAGAATCTTGAAGAATCACAGTAGTTTGCAGGCAGCCAGGGAAGATATAGCCTTTGAAATAGAGGAGAAAACGAGGGGGCTGATACAGCATCAAATGTTCAGGAAATGCTTAGAGCAAAAGAGGAGTAACAGTAGAAGAGAAAGCAGGGACCTGACCATGAAGGTCCTGGCGTACCATAATAAATAAATACTGCACTGTATTTAAAGGGGTACATGATGTTAATATCTTATTATTCAGTTTCTTCACTGTGAAGTTACTAGTTTTCCTTTTGTAATTAATAAATATTTTGGAAGATGTATTTTGAGAATACATAAATATTCTGCTTCTCCTTAAACTTTCACTCACTAATCTTAGAATTCAGTGGTGGATATTGTCTGTTACAACTATAACTATGGTGATTAATGGCAATTTTCTATTTCCCTCTTTTGTTCTACATTTATTAACTAAACTGTTCTGTAAGGAAGAGTTCTCCTTTTTGTCCCTTCGCAATTTAAAAAGTGATTTTTTTCTTGAGTGAAGTTTCAAATGCCTTTCATCCATAATCTTTTGACATTTTGATAAATTTCTGATCAACTTATATTATTAGCTTTTACAAAATAAAAACATTAACATTATTTTTATTTATTTATTCTGAGACAGAGTCTCCCTCTGTTGCACAGGTTAAAGTACCATAGCACCATAGCTCACAGCAACCTCAAACTCTTGGACACAAGCCATCCTCTTGCTTCAGCCTCCTGAGTAGGTGGGACAACAGGTGCCTGCCAAGATGCCTAGCTAGTTTTTTCTATTTTTAGTGAGACAGGGTCTCACTCTTGCTCAAGCTGGTCTCAAACTCTTCAGCTCAAGTGATTCATCTTGTCTCACACTCTGAGAATGCTAGTGTGATTACAATCGTAAGCCACTGCACCCAGCCAAAACATTAACTTTAACACATATTTGCTATAAGTAATGTCTGCTGTTTGACTAGATTTTCATTTTCTGAACCACACTCACTAACTCTGTATTCGGCCATATTTATTTCTGGTTTGGGAATAGACTAAGCTTATTTACATCAATGGCTCTCTGTCTCAAAAACTTTTACTCACATCCTTACACTGTCTTGGCTCTTTCTCATCATTCAAGTTCAAAGAGACCTCCTCTGTTCATTTCACCTCATGCTATTTCCACCTGTCCAGCATTCTCTACCATCTTACTGTTTTACTTTCTTCACTCCTAAAATTACCTTGTGCGTATTACTTGTGTACTGCTGGCTTAGCCACTAGAATGTAGTTACCAGTTGAAAAATCACAGAGATCACATTGTAAGTATTGTTCTGCAACTGTCTGTAACTATTTGTCTCAGAGCTCTATGTTAGTACATAGGATATAATACCTAAGGATGTCAATAATTATTTTTTAAAGTACTGTATTATACAATGTAAATGTACTATTGTTCTCCTATAGGAAATTTAGTTTCTTAATTTTCACTATAATAAAAAAAAATGCTGCAATGAGGACAGGAGTGGGAGCTCATGCTCTGGGAACAGAAACAGGTGGATCACATAAGCTCAGGAGTTTGAGAACAATGTAAGCAAGAGTGAGACTCTATCTCTTCTAAAAATGGAAAAATTATCCAGGCACTGTGGTGGACACCTGGAGTCCCAGCTACTCAGGAGGCTGAGGAAGGAGGGTCATTTGAGCCCAGGAATCTGAGGTTGCTGTGAGCTGTGATGATGCCAGGGCACTCTACCCAGGGACAGAGTGAGACTCTGCCTCAAAAACAAACAAAATGCTGCAATGAGCATCACTGTGCTACATTATCATTGTACATCTACGCATATTGCTGTAGAATAGATTCTTAAGTGGCATCCAATATTTTCTCAATGAAATTTCAAGATCATTTTGTCTAGTTACATGAAAAAAGTTTAATACTTTGATTTGGATTGCAATACATCCATAAGTTAAAATGTCTACGTTTGCAAACTAACTTGGTTAAAATGTTTAAAATAGTTCCAACAACAAACTTCTCCATTAAATTTCACTTTACTAAAATCATATATACACCTCTCTTTAGGTATATTCCTAGATGTTCTTCTTTTTCTACTATGAAGTAGATTTCTCCTTCCATTGTATTTTCCTACTTCTGTCAGTACTGATATTTAGAAAGTATAAATGGAAATTCTTCTATCCAGTTAATTCACTAACTTAGGAATTTTCATAATGTTTTGCAGATACTTCTACTGTTTCAGGTATCCATATGTAAATAATTATCTTTTCCTTCCTTCTCTTTTTTCTTTTTTGAGACAGAGTCTCATTAGTCCCCTTCAGTAGAGTGCCATGGCATCAGAGCTCACAGCAACCTCCAACTCTTGGGCTTATGTGATCTTCTTGCCTCAGCCTCATAAGTACCTGGGACTACAGGCACTGCTACAACATCCAGAGACGGGGTCTTACTTTTGCTTAGGCTGGTCAGGAACTCCTGAGTTCAAGCAATCCACTCGCCTTGGCCTCCGAGAGTGCTAGAATTATAGGTGTGAACCACTGTGCCTAGCTTATAATTATCTTTTCAAAATCATTTGTTTCACACACAATTACACATTTCTAACATACATTAAACAATTCTAGGTGGCAACAGAGTTATTCCGAATTGTAAAGCCTTAATGTTTAATATAAAATTCCTTTAATCATGTGGCTATCATTTTGATAATAGGTAAGGCTCATAAGCATTGATTCCTATACTGTTCTTAGAAAGGAGTATTAGTAGATAAACAGATATCTTAGAAAGTAAAAATGCTAGTATTATCAGTCCCACAAATTCTATTATAGTTTTTTGGCCCTTAATTTCTTAGCTATAGGGAAGTCATAATGGAAACAGTTTTAAAATGCTGCTTTCTTGACTGCCTTTTTTGCTTCATTTATATTTTACTAGATCACTAATGGGTTCTGACACCAAAAAACCCCCCTCAAAACAAAAAAAACCACAATTAAAAAGCAAAATAAAAGTAACACAGAATTTGAAGAGATTAAAATAATTTTTTAAAACATTATAATTTTAAGAATGTCAACTACAGTCAAAAGTTAAACTTACTCTGTATTACAACCCATCACGACAGATATCACATGTATTAAACTGAAGCAGTGTCTGGCTCAGTTCATTCTAATACCCTACCCCCACTTACGTATGTAGAAATTTCTTTCAGTAACTGCATAGTTAAATATTACAATAATTTTGCCAAAGTATCCCCAAATAAAAAATTTTTTTTGAGAGGGAAAGAATACTTACTCTGCCACTAATGGCATCTATATCTATTTCTGCCTTTTTAGCCCATTTTTGCCAGAAGTTGGGGTCATCTAAAGAAATATCTGTCCGGTTTCCAGATGCCACAAAACTCGCCTGAAATACATAATGGCAGTTTTTCAAAATGTTTTGAAGCTTAGAAGAAAAATCTATCAAAGTATACTTAAAACATTACCTCCTCACATTTACTGTAGATAGAATCTGAATTCTGCATACACACATATTCAAAGGTTGTTTCAAATCCAGTGGTCTGAAACAGCTCAGCAGATGCTTAAGGCAAAGACTTAATGCCAACACAGGTTGGAGTTTAGGTACAGAGTTAAATTATTAATATTGGTTAACTCTCAAACATTTGGTAAGCAAGGATCAATTTTTTTTTCAGTGAGGAAGCTACAGAGGACAGAGATGTGCTTTTTAAAAACATTACATGAACATGAATGATAAAAAATTAGGTTAGAATTAGAATTTCAAAACCTGCTTGCATACACAGTTCATTTTATGCTTCATTCCTACTTTATTTTCATCACATATTCAGATACAGGTGTCTCCTAAAGAAAATGCAACATAATACATGGGAAATAAAGAAAAATTAGTTGTTTTCTGTCTTTATTTTAAAAATTCTTTTCCTTACAACAAAAATTTTTTATAGTCATTGTAAAAAAATTTTAAAATAGAGAAAAGAAAATACAAGCAATTATTTTCTTAAATGTAGAAATTATTAAATCTTTCAGATAGAAGAAATTTTAGATATACTTCACCCTAATAACTTGTGAACAAATAAGCATTATTTATTAATATAACTTATGTCACTAAAAATAGATATACCACCTCAAAGAAGTGTCATCAAAGTGCTTTATAAAAATGAAAGCAGTGAGTGAAGAATATACACAATGCATCAAGAAAGAAAAGGGGCTCAGCATCCATAGCTCAGTGAGTAGGGTGTGGCCACATACACCAAAGCTGGCAGGTTCAAGCCTGGCCCAGGCCTGCTAAACAACAATGACAAATGCAACCAAAAAATAGCAGGGCATTGTGGCGGGCGCCTGTAGTCCCAGCTACTTGGGAGTCTGAGGCAAGAGAATCGCCTAAGTCCAAGAGTTTGAGGTTGCTGTGAGCTGTGACGCCATAGCACTCTATCAAGGGTAACATAGTGAGACTCTGTCTCAAAAAAAAAAAAAAAAAAAAAGAAAGAAAGAAAAGGGCTTGAAAAATGCATGTCATTGTTATAAAAACAAATGGAAGAACATGGTCACAAAATGACTTCCAAAGGAGAACTTAACTAGTAAATGGTTTTAAGATAATACCTAATTGCATGGAATATAACCAAAAGATTAAAAACTTCATTAAAAAATTATCTTGGGGGCTGGCAGTGGTGGCTCATGCCTATAATCCTAGTACTCTGGAAGGCTGAGGTGGGTGGACCGCCCTGAGCTCACAGGTTTGAGACCAGCCTGAGCAAGAGTGAGACCCCGTCTCTAAAAACAGCTGGGCGTTATGGCAGGCGCCTGTAGTCCCAGCTACTCGAGAGGCTGGCAAGAGATTCACTTGAGCCCAAGAGTTGGAGGTTGCTGTGAGCTATGCCTACAAGGCCCTCTATTGAGGGCAACAAAGTGAGACTCTGTCTCAAAAAACAAAACAAAAAAAACCTATCTTGGTAAAATTTAAAAATGCAGAAAATCCCACATTAGGCCGGGTGGGGTAGCTTAGGCCTGTAATCCTAGCAGTCTGGGAGGCTGAGGCGGTGGACTATCTGAGCTCCAGGTTCGAGACCAGCCTGATCCAGAGCGAGACCTCGTCTCTAAAAAAAAAAAAAAAAAATAGCTAGGTGTTGTGGGATGCCTATAGGCCCAGCTACTTGGGAGGCTGAGGCAAGAGAAATGCTTGAGCCCAAAGCATTCTACCAAGGATGATAAAGTGAGACTCTGTCTCAAAAAAAAAAAAAGAAAAGAAAAGAAAATCGCACATTAAAAAGGTAATAAAATTATTAAAAGCAAACAAGCCATTTATGACGATAACTGGCAGTTTAAGCACTAGATAATTTCAAGGAATTATATTTAATTTTGTAAATGTGATAATAGTATTATGTTTAAAAAGTCTATCTTTAATGATACATATGGAAACGTATAAAGATGATATGACATCTAGAATTTGATTTAAAACAATATGAAAATTAAGTGGTAGGCGATGAGACAAATTTCATGAGTAGATAATTGTTGAATTTTATGATGAGTACACAAAATTTCATTAAAATATTCTGTCTCTATCTGCAGTTTAAAACTTTATAAAATGTCTACCAAATGAGTAGGAACAAAATTAAAATATTAAATGCCTTTTGCTGAACTTCAGATTCTATTCATGTCATTGATTACCAAGTAATAAGTACATTTGTTCATACCATCTAGTACTCTTTTAAGAGTCATCTTTTAAGATGCTTATATAAAGCAGGAGTTGACAGGACCTGGTGGTTCATGTCTATAATCCCAGTACTTTGGGAGGCAAAGGTGGGAGGACTGCTTGAAGCTGGGGATTTGAGACCAGTTTATGAAAGTAAGACTGACCACCCTTTAAAAAAAATTAAAAAAAAAAATAGCCAGATGTGGAGGTGCCTGCCTATTGTTCCAGCTACTTGGGAGGCTAAGGCAAGAGGATAGCGTCAGTCTAGGAGTTCAAGGCTACAGTGAGCTACGATGATGCCACTGCATTCCAGCCTGGTGACTGACTAAGACCCTGTCTCAAAAACCCCAAAACACACAAGCAAAAGAAATTAAAAAAAAAAAAACAAAAAAAAAAACAACTGTATATGTATCATTAAAGATAGACTTTTTAAACAACCAACTCCCCCCCCAAATAAAAATACCTCCCCAAAGTAAAAAAATACAAATCTTTAAAATGTGCATTTTGCTGGCATATTTATGAAATAGGAAGTGACAGAAGAAATGCATTAATAAAATGAATTTAAATTCCATTTTTTGTTTTTTTCTTCTAAACTATAGCTTAGATATTATGTAACTACTAAAAAAAACAGTAACTTTTAATTTTTTTGAAATGATGAGTGTGGTAGGCTGAATAACAGCCCCCAAAGATATCTGGTCCTAATCCCTGGAAGCGTGTGAGTGTTGCCTTACATGGCAAAAAGGACTTTGCAGATACTTATTAAGAATCTTGAAATGGGGAGATAAGCTCACATTATCCAAGTGGGCCCTAAATGTAATTATAAGTGTCCTTACAAGAGGGAGACAGAGGGAGCTCTGACTCTAGAAAGGAAAAGGATATGACACGACAGAAGCAGAGACTGAAGTAGTGTGGCCACAAGCCAAGGAATGCAGGCAGTCTTAGGAACTGGAAGAGATAAGAAACAGATTCTCCCTTGGAGCCTCCAGAATGAGCCAGCCCTGCTGACACTTTGCTTTTAGCTCTGTAAGACCCATGTTGGACTTCTGACATGTAGAACTATAAGAGAATAAATTTGTATTGTTTTAAGCCACTAAATTTGTGATAATTGTTACAGTGGCAACAGGAAATAGACACTTCTTAATGATAAATCGAATATTATACAATAACTCACATCCAACTTAAAAAAATAAAGCCTAACTAGTTTGATAAAATGAAAGAATAGCCGTCATCATTGTATAAAAGTACAACCGATAACAATTCATCAAAATGGTATGAGAATAAGGCACCAATATTTACCTATACTCAAGTTAAATTATAATTCCTTAACTATAAGGGGACTTCATTTTATTAATTCAGAAATCAATTTCTCATAACTGAGACATATGAGACTTTAGGATCTTCATTAATATCAACTTACTGATTTTTCAGGAGCAATGAAAAGTTCAGATTTTTAGCCTGTACTACAGTTTCACTGATAAGTGCTTCTTGAGATTTAACCAATCTAGTGAGTATTTGCTTTATACAAACTGGAGAACATTTAACATGAAAACCCATCAAATATGAAAAGTCATTAAAAGGAAACAGATTTTAAAGCATGTTACTTCTTGGTTGTTTACTAATAAGAAAAAAAAAAATTCTAGGGTACAGTATATAATTATTTTCATTCTGCTACCAGATAACTGTTCATGATCTAAATGATTTGCCACAAAGAAACTAAACTTCATAATAGCTTTTATTACATTCTTTATGAGAAAAATAACATGATTCTCAAGGATTGCTACAATGGATTATGCCTATAGAAATGAAACGCCTGACGCAGAAGACATCAGCAAGCACAGGTTCACTGACCACTTCCAAATGTTAAATTCTAATATCCTAGCTACTCCCCCAATTATTTTCCTTAAAATGCATTTCTTCAACCATCAAATCCCTATATTAGGTGCAGGGAAGACTTTTTCCTACGACAGAAAGTAAGGCAGACACACTGTTACAAATAAGCAATCACGCTCAGATGGTCTTGTTTGTAAACTGAGCAATTCAATTTTTTGTTACATACCAAAATCTTAAAAATATGAGGCTAGAAACAATTCTATTTGTAGAACCCAACTGATTGCCTCTATAAAAATATTTCAAAACAAAGCTTAGGTGATGTAACCACTTATAAATGCAGTTACCAATAATGAGTTCTATTTGATGAACATGCACTAAGCCTAAATACTATCCGTATATGTATCTCCTTAGTAATACTACACAGAATTTGATTCTGCAAAGAAATGCAGATTGGAATTATTTTATACAAATCACTGAAGACAAATGAGTATAGATGGCAGTTTTTGGAAATTACAAGAAAAAATGTAGAATGCTAGCACCATTACAGCTCTGGTGCATAATCTATTATGCCAATGTCCACCATTTAGTGGCTTTCTATTCAACTATGGGAATGGACAAATCATTTGGGAAATGAACAAATTATAAAACAACCACAGCAAACTCTCTGGACTCTACTCAGCTATTGTGGTATCTTTTCAGTCAGCTCTCTTTTCAAATGTAACAGATATTCCCTTATATGAGGGTCTAAATAGATACTTAAATGCTTAAAGCATTTCTTATTCTCACAGCATAGCTGATGATGATTAGCGTATACTTGAGTCCTCAACATATAATAATACTTACACAGCACTTTATAGTGAAGTAGGAACGGCCAAGCATGATAATTATGATCTCTTCTTTAAGGACAAGATTTTCATACAGGCTAATTGTCCAAGGTCACTCAACTTACAAGTCAGAATTCAAACCTTGGTATTTTGAATTTCCATGGTTATTATAATTAACATTTTAAATAAGGAACCACAGAATCACCATAGTTACTACATGTTTTGTGCTTTTTAGGAGAATATCTCTATGTTAGCCTAATCAACAAAGATAATAACCGTGACTAATACCTTCTGAAATTATTATTAAGTAGATTTCAGATAATTTCAAACATGAGGAAAAAATATCTGCACAAAGAGTACAGAACCAAGAAATCAAAAGTAAACAAAAGGTTGGGAGCACTTTAATCCTAGCACTCTGGGAGGCCGAGGCAGGAGGACTATTTGAGTTCAGGAGTTCAAGATCAGCCTGAGCAAGAGCAGGACCCCATCTCTACTAAAAAGAGAAAAATTAGCTGGGCACTGTGGCAGGTGTCTGCACTCCCATTTACTTGGGAAGCTGAAGTGGTATGATCATTTGAACCCAGGAGTTTGAAGTTGCTGTGAGCTAGGCTGATACCACTGCATTCTAGCCTGGGTGACAGAGTAAGAGACTCTGTATCCAAAGAAAAAAAGTAAACAAGATTTCCCAGGAAAGAAACCACAGCCAGGGTACATGTCTACTCCATCATGACTAGTTTTAGTTTTCAACCTTATATTTTACTTCTGCAGTATTGTTTTTGTTTCCAAAATACTATTTTTTCTGATTTATTCTCTATTACTTCTAAATCCACATCTGTGTCCCAGGTATACCTCCCAAACATCTCCACCTGGATGCCCTGCAAATGTCCCAAATACAATAGCTCCTAACTTTTATTTTCCCCGTATGAACCTCCTTTTCTTGCATTCCCCATTTTAATGCATCATGGCTCTCCTGGATACTCAAGCCTGAAATCTTCAAGTAACTTGATTCTGCCTTCCACAAATTTCTAACTGGTCATTGAAGTGAATCTCCACTGCCCTAGTTCACCCATCATTATTTCTTACACAGGACTCTTAAATGATCTCCCTGCCTCCAGTCTTTCCCCTTTCTAAGCTATTCTCTGTACTGCTGCTAGAGTTAACCTTCTAAAATGGCCTGCATTATGTCAAATTTTTGCTGAAAGGGTTTTAAAAGCTGCTTTCTTAACTGCCCCAGGATCAAATTCAAACTTTTCAAAATAGCACAAAAAGCTCTTCACAGTTTGGATCCAACTTCCCCAATTCCTTCAGTTTTGTCTCCATCTAATTCATCCCCTACATCCATATATGCCAACACTATATTCCTAAAATGTTCCTTGTAGTTGAGCAACATGTGGTTCACTTAGGTTCTTTCACTTTGTAACACAATAAAATCGATAATTCTTTCAAGACTTAGCTTAAATGTTATTTTCTCTATAAAGGTGTTCCTTATGCTCTGCTTTTCATTTTACATAGAATTTCCTACTTTAGGAAATTCAGTAAATTAAACATTAAGAGACTTAAATTTTTTCAGTAGTGAAGATGTAACATCATGACAGTATTCACTGTTACCTTAGCAAATGTCGACCCACGTCCTTCTGATTCAATTGTGATAGTTTTTGTACGACGCAGCAAAATCTGATCAATGTCCTCTTCACAGAATTTAGAGCCTTCATCTTCTTCCTCCATAATGGCACCATAAGCACCTCTTCGAAGCAAGTCTTCTATTTCCTTTTTGGAAAGCTGCTGAATCTAAAGAAAAAAAAATTTGGTAACAATAGCTTTTTTTAAAAGTTCATAAAATGAGAAAGTATTCCTAAAGAAAATCAAAGAACATAAGAGGTCATATTTAAATTGCATTTAGGTTTGGAATGCACTAGGAGAGAATTAAATGAAATGATTAATTGAAATTACTGACTCTTCTTTGCCACCTTTAAAATAAGAATTATCCATTTCCATAAAATGGCTTTAGTTTGAAACAAAGTGTAAGGCACATGGAACCTACCAAGGCTCTGTCAGTGCTAGGATTCTATTATTGATATAAGCCCACGATATTAAATAAGAATCTTGAGGGAAAAAGATATTTAAAACAAGACAAAGCCAATATTATAACTATTCGACATTAAATAACATTTGAAGAAATGTTTATATAAATAATACAGAAAATTTACAAATTCTTTTTTCTTTTTTTGAGACAGTGTCTCACTATGTCACCCTCGGTAGAGTGCTGTGGCAACCTCAAACTCTTGGGCTTAAGCGATTCTCTTGCCTCAGCCTCCTAAGTAGCTGGGCTACTTAGTATACCTGGGACACAGATGTGGATTTAGTAACACCTGGCTATTTGTTGTTGTTGTTGTTGTTGTAGTTGTCACTATTGTTTGGCAGGTTCAGGCCGGGTTCAAACCTGCCAGCCCCTGTGTACGTGGTAGGCGCCCTAACGGCTGAACCACAGGCGCTGAGCCATTCACAAATTCTATTTTGCTATGCCATGATACAAATATTTTATAAGGAGAGCAAAGAATTTCTATCTTAAAAATACATTGTTGGAATTCAAAAGGTATGAAGCTATATAGACAAAACAGGATTCAAAAATATTAACTAAACATGGGTTTATTCTGATAATTTCTTCTCACATAAAAACACTGTATTTTGTGTTCAGTATGACCATAATTAAATGATACACTACCAGAGGTAAAATTAAATAGAAACAAAAAACAACACAAAAAGCCCAAGTGAAAAAAGAAATTGTACATACGCCACCCACGTTACTGTCTCTTCCACTCATGCTCTGTAACACAGCCTTATCTAGGCCCAGTTTCAGACTGGCTCGGTCAAACATCTCTCTCTCATATGAGTTACGAGTCACCAGTCTGTAGACTTTAACTGCTTTGTTCTGACCAATTCTGTGGCAACGAGCTTGGGCCTGTATAAAATGAAAAGTTATAGATTTAATTTTTTTTCCAAAAGGCATGTAACAGTAAACCATATATATGGAATCAAAATATAAGTAAACATTTTTAGACATGCTTGATAACTAGAGATTATCTTTTTCTAGAAATTAAGGCAGAACATATCAGATTGAGAAACAGTCACATTATCAGCAATAAGTTAAAATTTAATGTAAATCTATGAAGGATCATTGTATTTTAATGGAGACGCAATCAATATAATTTTAGACAAGAAGACAAAATCTATGAACAGATCTTTTAGTTGATGGTGAGTCAAGCTTTAAAGTCCTACCCTAAATTTCTACAATTTTTTTACTGCATTATCAATAATCTTTTCAATATATTCTTCTTAATCTGGGTAATATTTAGGGGGAGAAAAAAACCCTAAGGTGACTCTAGGGATTTTTTTTTTTGGACAGAATTTCATTTTGTCACCCTCGATAGACTACGCTGGCGTCATAGCTCACAGCAACCTCAAATTCTTAGGTTCTAGTGATCCTCTTGCCTCAGCCTCCTAAGTGAGACTAGAGACAACCACTATAACTCCCAGCTCTTTTTAGGGAAGGGGTCTCGCTCTTGCTCAGGCTGGTCTTGAACTCCTGAGCTTAGGCAATCCACATGCCATGGCCTTGCAGATTGCTAGGCATGAGTCACTACACCTAGCCTAGGAGATCTAAACTTTACTTAAATGGAGGACAAACTAATTATTTAATATGTACCTACACGTTTGAAGTGGAGAAATTAAAGATGTATAAGAGCTTCACATTTTATTTTGAGTTCTTACTAAGCTTAAAATTTAATGATACATCTTGACTCCAATGTTATAGAATCTCAGTCTTTCACCCCAATTATTAATCATGTTCCTATTATCTTCAGGCAGATTAAATCATAAATTGTTGGCTTTAAAATTCAGAGGTGGGATCGATATTATTTATGCTCCTTGTTTTTCTTTTCTTTTCTTTTCTTTTTTTTTTTTTTGAGATAGCTTCTCGCTTTGTTTCTCAGGCCGGAGTGGAGTGGTCACCGGAGCCTTGAACTCCTGGGTTTAAATGATGTCCCTGCCTCAGTCTCCCAAGTAGCTGGAAGTACATGGCATGCACTCCATGAATTGCTAATTCTTTTTTTTAAGACAGAGTCTCACTCTGTTGCCCTGGGTAGAGTGCCATGGCATCATAGTTCACAGCAATGTTAAACTCCTGGGCTCAAGTGATCCTCTTGCCTCAGCCTCCCAAGTAGCTGGGACTACAGGCACCTGCCACAGTGCCCAGCCAGTTTTTCTTTTTCTAGTAAAGGTGGGGTCTCAATCCTGCTCGGGCTGGTCTTGAACTCCTAAAGCTCATGTGACCTTCCTGCCTCGACCTCCCAGAGTGCTACAATTATAGGCATGAAACACATGGCCAGCTTATTTTATTTTACTATAGAGATGGTGACTTGCTCTATTGCCCAAGATGGTCTCAAATCTCTGGGCTCAAACTATCCCTCAAAGTGCTGGGATTACAGGTGTGAGATAGTAGGCCTTAGGCCCAGCATCCATTTGTTGACATCTTTATCCTACCCACATCGATTTTATCCTATTTGCAACCAGGAATCATTTGTAAACAGGCAACTTTAGGTCTAGGGAAAATATAAGAGGTAAAATATTTACTCTCTGTAAAGACTAGATCTATCTTAACAGTTAAGGAGGAGAAAAAAATCAAGTGAGAGGGAGAAGTTGGGGGTGGGAGTTCAGCACAGTTTTTCCAATTCTCCCTCAGGTTCTATAATGTGAATTAAATCATTTTATTCTAAATTAACTTTCAGAAAATCACATGTGTGGTAGGCAGTTTTAAGGATACATATGTATTCCAAAGGCATACAATTATGATTTTGGCTTAATCTAAGGGTTGGTAAAAGTATGGTTTGTAAACCAAATCTGGCCACCAATGAGGAATGGCTTTTTTACATTTTTCAAGGATTGTGAAAAAAAGCAAGAATGTATGACCTCGCGTGGCCCACAAAGCCTAAAATATTTATTAACTGGCCTTCTACAGAAAAAGCTGGTCCCTGGTTTTATCTCTTTTGAACAAACCTTTGACATTCTGAACTAACTTACATAAAGTTACACAAATGAGTAATTGAAAATGTTATATGTTTCAACCCAGGTATACTCTCAAGACCATTTATTATATCAATACTTGGTTTTCATACCTATTTAAAGTTATGACATGACTTGTCTGAAAGTAGTGGGTTATCTTGACTGAGTTAGTTGTAGATCAAACTCTCTGTTTTATAATTTGCCCCCCTCTAACTGCTGTACTTGACTATTCTTAAAAAGGAATAATATAAATTGTAGTACAGTTAAGACTATCATGAATAATCTTTTTTTTTTCTTTTTTGAGACAAAATCTCACTATGTTGCCCTTGATAGTGTGCCGTAGCGTCACAGCTCACAGCAACCTCAGACTCTTTGGGCTTAAGCAATTCTCTTGCCTCAGCCTCCCTAGTAGCTGAGACTACAGCACCTGTCACAACACCTGGATACTTTTTTGTTGCAGTTGTCATTGACATTTGCCTGGCCCTGGCTGGTCTGAACCCGCCACCCTTGGTGCGTGTGGTTGTCACCGTAACCACTGTGCTACAGGTGCTGCCTATCATGAAGTCTTATACTTCTCTTATACTTTGTTCTCTTCTCATATCCCTCCTAGAAACTTATCTTCTACAAATTTTGACCCTCTTTGATGACGCTAATTAATATGCTTATGAATCTATAAAGTCCAAATATAGTCATGACTAACAAACATGCTGTTTTCTACAATATTTTATTCAAAGACATACTATACTCTATAGTACTTATTTATAGAGATGATTATTAGAAGCTAAAACGATGATTAAACAAGTACTTATTTTTATTTTTTTAAGGACAACTTCTTATTGCTACCAGAAGGTTTTAGCATCACTGCATGATCTGACTGTAATACCTTATTCAGACTGCAAAGGGAACTCAGGATCCTGAAGTCAATTAAGAGAAATAAAGGTAGGTTGAGGAGGCAAGGGGAATAACTTTCATCGAGAAAATCCTAGCAGTTTAACATAAAACTAGTTTTATGAAAAAAGAGAGCTGCTGAAAACAACTTTATTTTTTAAGAAAATTTGCATCTTTTGGATTTTTTATATAATTTTTTTGGTCTTTAAGTGCTTAAATAATGTTGGATTATAATTATCTGGACAAGTAAATAAGGGTTTTTGTGGGGTTTTTTTTTCTGGTTCACTTCAAATTAGCTGGATAAGGTATAATCTTCTATAGCTTTTCCTGGTTTTACATGTTCTCATCCACAGAGTATTCTACCTTTATTTGCACTTGATGATAATATTTCTGTCGTACTGTTGAAACTACATGACAGAAACAGGCTACAATAGTGGAGATGGGGAAGCATGTCCCTCTTGTCTTGATAAATCAGTGCCACACACAGAAACCACATTTTCTGAAGCACTGTCTTCATTATAGAGTTGTTTAATTCCAGCAGAGAAGTCACCCACTTCCACCTCCTGCACTTTGCGTTTAGCAGAAGTATGCTTGCACCCATTGGCAGCTGGGAGATGAGGGGAGGTAGAAGCTGCTATGCCTCTGACTGGCACTTCTGGCTTGCTGTTCTCCTTGGAGATATTTGGGCCTGGGACAGAGGAGGGAATTAATTTGAACACTCCTTTGTCACAGGTCACCAAGGTGTGCTTGAGGGGACAGTAGACATAAACAGAATTTAGAGGCAAGGAAGACTGCAGAGTGGAAAGGTGATCTGCCACCTGCTCCCGACAATGGATCAACTGGGAGCTATCCATCTGTGCGTTCTGCAGCAATTCAATTGTAAGAGGAAGGCAATCTGGAATAAGTTTCTCCATTTCCAGACTAACCATGGCCAGAGCAAGCATGGATCCTTTGAATTGCAGAAGTTGACCATACAGTGGAAGCAGTTGGTTGGTGAGGACTGTCAAATGTTGAGACGGGCTCAGTTTGGGCAAACTGAAAAGTAACTGAGGCCTAGCTGACACTGCAATGGCATGAAAAATGTGAAGAAAATCCAATAGTGTTGCTGTGTGAAGATCCCAATTCAAATGATCCAGAATAATTCTCTCCACTCTCAGAATTTCAGATGAGGAACATCCACAGAAACTGTCTCTTGCTCATACCTTCAGTACTAGAATTGTCTCTTCTGCAACAGTCTTGGCAGCTAAGAAAAAACAACTGACTGCAATACAACTCAAGTATTTTGGGTGGGTCTTTACAGTAGCTAAAAAACTGTCCAGGGCAGTGCCTGTGGCTCAGTAAGTAGGGTGCTGGCTCCATATACAAAGATTAGCAGGTTCAAACCCAGCCCCAGCCAAAACTGCAACAACAAGAAGAACAAAAAATAGCAGGGCATTGTGGCAGGCACCTGTGGTCCCAGCTACTTGGGAGGCTGAAGCAAGAGAATTGCCTAGGCTCAGTAGTTGGAGGTTGCTGTCAGCTGTGTGATGCCACGGCACTCTACCAAGGGCAATAAAGTGAGATTCTGGTTTTTAGCTACTGTAAAGCCCCTTTCCCCCCAAAAAAAACCTGTCCAAAAGACTACTAGCCAAAGCAAGTGTTTCTGGGTAAAGGCTGAACTGGTGCTTGAGTTTGGCCAACCACTGAATTACGTACTTCATCTCTCTGGGACGGAGAAACATTCTGATTTATAGGCATTTTCAGCACATTCACCTTCCACATCTGGGCTTCCCTAGTGATTGCCTTTTCCAACAGTAAAGACGATCTCTCATTTTCCAAAGGTCCTGGACACTTTACCATACCCGTTGGATCTGCCTGCCACCCAGCTTGATGTAGCTACCTTTAACTTGTCCTCCTGTTCCTCCTCCTCCCTGGCAGAGCTGTAGGCCTCACAGTGGTGATGCGGGGTCACCGGGACCCGTGGACCGAGGAGGGAGAAGAGGGGGAATCGGATGTTGGTCGCAGGCACTGGGTCAGTGAATTAGTTCCATGCTGGCTCCGGGCCTGAGGCTCCAGCCCGGGTGGGGAGGGGCCGCCTCTCGTCTGAGGTTGGGGTGCCGGAGAGGTGGGGATGAGACAGGCTCTGCCCTGCTTGGGAAGTGCCTCTGGGGGGAAATCATGAAAGGAAAAGGGGGGAGGAGGAAAAAAGAAAAAGGAAAGGGAAAGAGTGGGGAGGGAAATAAGAAAAAGCGAGACAGAGATGCTGCAGTGACCGCCCGCGGGGAAGGCTGGGGAGGGACGGGACAAGTACTTATTTTTAAGAAATAAAATTCTGAAACTTTTATTGCTAATAAGTCCTTAGAGGTCAGGTTTCTCTCAAATTTACATAATATTCTTTAAACAATAAAAATATTGTACTCAAGTACTCCTTATAATAGTAAGACATATTAAAAAGTATACTGTTATTACATTAAAATTAAAACAATTTCACCTATTTGGCACAGATATTTCTTAGAGAAACATACATGTTAGTTTGTTGAGATAAAAGTAAAAGATATGGATTACCAAAAATAATAAGATGATTTTTTAGAAAAATTACATTTCTTGGTAGCCACAGAATTTATTTACCTGAAGATCATTTTGAGGATTCCAGTCAGAATCAAAAATTATACATGTATCAGCTGCAGTCAAGTTGATGCCTAATCCACCAGCTCGGGTACACAGGAGAAAAACAAATCGATCTGAATCAGGTTTACTAAATCGATCAATAGCAGCTTGCCGAAGATTGCCTCTGACTCTGCCATCAATTCGCTCGTATAAATATCTATGAAAAGAAAGGGAATACATTTAGATAGATGAATAAAAATGAAAGTACATTCTATCAAATGTAAAGTCTGTTTTCCCACAAAATTATGTTTACCATAAAAATTAAGAAGAAATATCACTCCAATTAGTCTCTATGACTTTATACTTTTTTTTTTTTCCCAGTCTTTGGCCAGGGTTGGATTTTAACCCACCACTTCCTGCATATGGGGCCAGTGCCCTACCCCTTTGAGCCACAGGCACTGCCCTATGATTTTATACTTTTTGGTGTTCATGATACAGAGGAAACACAGATTTTGCAAAGATACAAAATCTCTGCATTCCTGGGTATAAAGGTAAAATATCACTATAATTAATATCATTTTTAAAAAGTTGGAATAACAAAAATGTCCATAAAAACCACCTTGCTGATCTCATAATTTTTTTTTTTTTTTTTTTTTTAGGAAATAGAGATTTTCTGCCTGGGTGGTGTGGCTTGCCCCTGTAATTTTAGCACTCTGGGAGGCCCAAGTGGGAGGATTTCTTGATGTCAGGAGTTCGAGACCAGCCTGAGTAAGAGCAAGACCCCATCTGTACTAAAAACAGAAAAATTAGCTGGGCATTGTGACAGATGCCTGTAGTCCGGCTACTTGGGAGGTTGAGGCAGAAGGATCGCTTGAGCTTATAAGTTTTAAGTTCCTGTGAGCTAGAACTAACACCATGGCATGCCAAAAAAAAAAAAAAAAAAAAAAGGAGACATTTTCACATAATTTTAAATAAGAAGGCTATGAATGTTTTGGTTTTTGTCCTTAATCTATATTACTCTTTGAACTGATAAACTTGTTTCTATATCATGTGCTACGGAGGGGACACTGCAATGCTGTCAAATTCTTTATAGTCATTACTATAACGCCATTATCCTTTATAATTTCTTTTTTCCCTTCCCACTTAAAGTACATGAACCCCCAAATTATAAGACACCAATAAAAATAAAATGTGGAAAAATTTAGGAATGTAAGTGGCATACATTTGACATCTGCCACACTTCCTCTGGTTTCAGACACTTCTTTCCACATATGACTTACTATTATTATTATTTTTTTTTTTGTAGAGACAGAGTCTTACTTTATCACCCTCAGTAGAGTGCCAAGCTGTCACACAGCTCACAGCACCTTCCAACTCCTGGGCCTAGGCGATTCTCTTGCCTCAGCCTCCCGAGTAGCTGGGACCACAAGCGCCTGACACAACGCCTGGCTATTTTTTGTTGCAGTCTGGCTGGGGCCAGGTTTGAACCCGCCACCCTCAGCACATGGTACCGGAGCCCTACCCACCGAGCCACAGGTGCCACCCATGACTTACTAATTTTATCAGTAGCATGGAGATATGACTTCTAAAAATGTTACTCATGACAATGAAGATACTTGGGGGTTTACATGAAATTGATTATAATGGAAATTTGCAGGTACAGTTTCATCTTTGTAGAAACTTTATTGTGTAAGGAGATCAAAAAAATATAAGAATAGCTAATCTTAGAAATACTGCAATTCAATGTTCCTACCACTTATATAGTATAAAATTGAGACTAATATACCTTTTCAAATAAGGCTAAAGGATCGGAATACCGACAGTAAAAAAGGAACTAGACACAAAACAAATAAAAGTGCACTAAATACTTGCTGATAATATAAACCAATATACACATATCCTTATCTCAAAGGATCAAACATTTATCAAATTATAATCTAGACCTGAAATTTCTAATTTCCTTTTACATTAACTAGTTGATATTACATTGAATCCTAATGGTCTGATAAATATCCTGTGATAAATATTCTATTTGTCATAGCCTAAAAACTTATGAGGCAAAATATGTTATTTTTTGTAGACAGGGTCTCACTCTGTCACCCAGGCTGGAGCAGTGTTGTAATCATAGCTCACCATAACCTGAAACTCCTGAGTTCAAGGAATCTTCCTGCCTTAGCCTCCCAAGTATCTAGGACTGCAGGCACATGCCACATACTTTGCTAACGTTTATATTCTTTGTTAAGACAGGGCTTCACTACTTTGCCCAGGCTGGTCTGAAAATTCCCAGTCTCAGCAGTCCTCTGGCCTTCCCATCTATTACTGGGATTAGATGCATGAGCCACCACACCTGGCCTCATGTACCAATAAAACAAAACCCCACATTGAACAAACTGGAAAAGATTAAAGGATGAACACATTTTATATAGTGCATAATAAAAGTACAACTTAAAGTTATAATTATAGCAATGAAATAGATCCAATATGATCTTGAATCACTTTTTTCCAATTTTAAAGATGTCTTAAATAGAAGTCCACGTACCATGAGGTTTACAAATCAAGTAAACATACGCTACTAAATTCCTAGGTCAACAAATACTTACGAATTTAGGTTTTCTTTTTTTTTTTTTTTTTGAGACAGAGTCTCACTATGTCACCCTGGGTAGAGTACTGTAGTATCATAGCTCACAGCAACCTTTAACTCTTGGGCTTACAAGATTCTCTTGCCTCAGCCTCCTAAGTAGCTGGGACTACAGGTGCCCACCACAAACCCTGGCTATAATTTAGGTTTTCTTAATTAATCTCAGGCCCACCTACTATTGAAAACAAATGCAAGTAAAGAAAACTCACAACATATAATCCTAGGCAAGTTTAATTACAGATTTGGATACACTCTTATCTAGGTAAAGAGAAAGATATGAGTAAAGTTGAGTTACAATACAGTGCTGCACAATGTTAATAATATATATTTAATATAATTCATTGTACATGTCAATGGATTATACTATGCCTCACCTTTTATGTATGAGATAGTCCTCCAGGATGTCAAGGCAGCGTACCATTTGAGAGAAGATGAGCACTTTATGACCTCCTGCTTTCATTTTGGGAAGCAATTTATCAATAAGGACCAGTTTACCAGCAGACTGTATCATTGCTTGAAGATGAAAATCAGAAGCAGCTGGATTATATGTATCCCTAAATTCTCCTAGTATTTTCTCCTCAGCACCTATCAAGGAAACATGAAGAAATAGCAGCAATGCACAAATGCAGGCAATTCCCAACTGCTTTTTTGTTAATCAGAAGTATTGCTTTTCTGTGCTTCTATAACATAAGTTTCTGATGGCATGTATATTGCTTTTATTAGATTTGTTTTTGGCTAAATCTCCACCAAAACTAGACTGTAATTCCATTGATGCCACAATGTCTTAAGCATCTTTTTATTTCCCACCTAGTATAATGCCTTATATAAATTTTTTTTTTTTTTTTTGTAGTTTCTGGCCAGGGCTGGGGTTTGAACCCGCCACCTCCAGTATATGGGGCCGGTGACCTACTCCTTTGAGCCACAGGTGGTGCCATATGTCTTATATAAATTTATGTTTGCTCAATGTTTAGTGAATACTATTAGGGGAAGAATTAATGAAACTGTGGTCTTAACTCGAGTGAGTTATATTTTTAAAATAAATATCTAATATTTAAAATACCAATCTTAGTAGGTGTCATCACTGAAGAATGATCATAATTAATCTGGATGTGTCTTTGACTACCTTGTTAGCCATCAAACAGGGAAACAAGAAAAAATTAAAAGCAGCCATCTTATTGTAGTCATGTTATATTGCTACATACTTCCTTCAGAGAATCTAGATCAGAATTAAAGAGGCTTTCAGAATTCCTTCCCTTGTGTAGCCATAAAAGACCGTAAGAATTCCAAGAGAGGCTTTAGTTATCTTGAATAAAGGTAATACATTAGGAGTATATTCCCAAGAATAAGTAGAAGGAAAAGAAAACATTGTACCAAAAGAACACTGATATTGAACCTGACCAAGACTTTAAAAAGTCACATTAAAACTGAAACACTAACTGGGACACCTAACCAGGAATGAAATGTAAATGCGGAAGCCCAGAAATGAGCTTTGCTGTCTTTATCCTTGAGGAAGATTAAAGTGGAGAAGGAATACCAGTCTAAATTACACTGAACAAACTCCTGCTTTTGTAACCTGATTCCAAACATTTGTAATCCCTCAGAACACAAGAGGGTGAGTTGTAACAGCCAGTACAGTTGTAGTGGTTTTTTGTTTGTATTCATTAGTATTTCTTGAAAGACAGAATTATTTGTTGTAACCCTTTTTAGCTACCTTTGATAAGATATGGATGATTACAGCACTTCCGGAGCTCCATCATAGTATTGACCAAGTTAGGTACGTTAGTCTGTCCTGCTCCTTTGGATAAAAAGGAGAAGTTTTTCTCCAGAATGGCCCGGTAGTACTTCTTCTGAATATTGGTGAGTTCTACTTCAATGATGGTTTCTTCCTTAGGTGCCAACTTCTTTTCCACATCTTCTTTTAATCTTCTCAACATCATTGGTTTCAGGATAGCTTGAAGTTTTTGTACCTGAATAAAAAAAAATGGTAAAAAGGTATATAAGTGCATATATAATTATACATACAAAATAATTACAATGACAAAAAATTTAATGAACTTCTTTACAAAGAAGTAAGCAAGGATAGGATACCTGTTCCTCTGTTTTCAGATCCCCAAATTCTTGCATAAATGTTGATTCAGAAGGAAATCTTAAGGGTTCAAGAAAGTGAAGAAGACTAAACAGTTCTTCAACTGTATTTTGGAGAGGTGTACCGGTCAAAAGCACCTTGTGTTCCTACATAGAGAACAATCCACATCAAACATCATAGTACCAAGACTGCATGAAAGCTGACTTAGCTTATCAGATTTTCAGAGTTTGAAAAGTAAATACTTTTCTGGCCATAATTTTCAAGATTTAACTCAAAATACATCTCTACCCACAAATCTTCAATAATGTACTTTCCTAATCTCTTTTAAAACTTCGCATTATCCCTGCCATGCCTTTAAAAATTCCAAATAATTGGCCTGTGGCTCAAGTAGTAGGGCACCAGCCCCATACACAGGAGGTGGCAGATTCAAACCCGGCCCCGGCCAAAAACTGCAAAAAAAAAAAAAAAAAAAAAAAGAAAAGAAAAGAAAAGAAAAGAAAAAAAAAAATCCCATTCCAACCATCCCCCCAAAAATTCTAAATAATTTAAAAAGAAAAAAATAAACTTTTGGCAGTGCCTGTAGCTCAGTGGGTAGGATGCTGGCCACATACACTGAAGTTAGTGGGTTTGAACCTGGCCTGGGCCAGCTAAAACAACAATGACAACAGCAACAAAATAGCCAGGCATTGTGGTAGGTACCTGTAGTCCCAGCTACTTGGGAGGCTGAGGCAAGAGAATCGCTTAAGCCCAAGAATTGGAGGTTGTTATGAGGTATGATGTACTACCAAGGGTAACATAGTGAGACTCAGTCTCAAAAAAGAAAAAGAAAAAAAAGAATAAACTTTCTAATTTTCAAGACCAAAGAGGGAATTTGTTGCTTTTGTACTCAACTATTCTTGCTATGGAAATTTGCAAACCAAAGAGTACTCATTACTTGTAATTTGGATGACCACCATTTGACAAATCACTGAGGTTATAATCCAAGACTGTAAAGAATGGAGTATGCTTCTAAACTAAGATTTCACTAACAATTAACATAATAGTAACAGAAGATGACTATTTTTAATGACAGCACAAATTATTATCATTTAAAACTTTTTTTTTTAAGACCGAGTCCCACTTTGTTGATCTCAGTAGAGTGCCGTGGCATCATATCTCACAGCAACTTCAAACTCTTGGGCTCAATTGATTCTCTTGCCTCAGCCTCCCAAGTAGCTGGGACTACAGGTGCCCACCACAACGCCCAGTTATTTTTAGAGATGGGGTCTCACTCTGGCTTAGGCTGGTCTCAAACCTGTGAGCTCTGGCAATCCATTCACCTGGGTTTCCCAGAGTGCTAGGCATGAGCCACTGCACCTAGCCTAAAAACTCTAAATTGCCAATTTAAACATCTGTATATATGTAAGTACATGCATAGGCTAATAAAGGATTTTATATACATCAAACTGTACATACTAGAGGGAAGAGACAAACTGGGTGTGAGATGTAGAGAGAAGGGGACATTTTAATTTTTTACTGTTTGGTTCTATATACTTATTTGTTCAAGTGCTCATGTATTAATTATGTGATGTTAATTAAAAATCAAAATGTTTTAAAAACCACTTCTATTTGAAAGAAGCAAACACTAACAAATAGATGACTTCAAGAATTCCCATTATTTCATTTGCCTATCCTAAAAAACGTTCCCATTATTAACTACAACCAACATATGTTAGGCAAGTAGAATTATGTAGGAACTTTATCATAAATGATCTGAATAATATTATAACTTTAGTAAAAGTTCAGAAATTTATGGCTTAGGGCTGGGCATGGAGCTCACGCCTATAATCCCAGTACTTGGGAGGCAGAGTTCAGGTTCAGGACCAGCCTGAACAAGAGCAAGACCCCATTTCTAAAAGATAGCTGGGCGCTGTGGTGGATGCCTGTAGTCCTAGCTACTTGGGAGGCGGAGGCAAGAGAATCACTTGAGGCCAGGAGTTTGAGGTTGCTGTGAGCTATGATGCCCTAGCACTCTACCAAGGGTGATAAAGTGAGACTCTGTCTCAAAAAAAAAAAAAAGGAGAAATTTAAGGCTTAAATTTTATGGTCATATTTTCTTTTCAACAGCATACAGTTTATAGAGGTTTCCTTTTTTTAGTTACAAAAATTAATTACTTAAGATTTTTGAAGGAAGGATCTAAACACTTTTAAGTCTTAGAAAACAGGTATTTTTTTCCTTACTAATTAAGCCTCAAATCTCAATTATCACAGATAGGATTCAGATATATCTATACTCTAAAATTAAAAAAAAATAAGTTTTTAGCATTACATTTAACTTTCCATGACCTATTAACTAGGTAGCTAAAAAATTGAAAGTTAAAGTGATAGTATTAAGTTACTTACCAGATTCATGAGTTTCAGACCTTCTAGGAGTTTACAATTTTTATTTTTTAACCTATGTGCTTCATCAATAATCACACATCGCCATTCAATTGCATTAAGCTCTCCACAGCCTCCAAGAATCATTTCAAAAGTAGTGATGATGGCTTGAAATCTGTAAGCTCCTCGAATGATACGCCCCTAGAATTTGTCAAATATAATAATTTGCTGAAATGTCTTAATTGTACTATTTATTCCTGTCAAATGGCATCTAATGACATTTGCTAGAAAACATTTTCCACTCAAATTTTTATATATGCATAGACACTTCCTAACAATGAGAAGTTTTAGCATTAAAACTGTATTAAACTGCTGCTTTCAATAATGCCAAAAATTATACCAATATAATTATATTATTTATAATTATTTCTAAATAACTTTTCTCTGGCAAAATGTTTTATAATAATTTCTATAAATTATAATATCAATTTTGTTCAAGAAAGAAATGGTCCTTATAAAATCTGGCCAAAAAGATCCCAGTAATAGTGTAATAAACACTATTTAAGCAATAAGCTTAAATCTATAAATTCACAGATACTAAGGAGTGAATAATTTTTCCATCCAAATAATTTATTCAGCAAATATTTATTGAATGCCTATGTGCCAGATCCTGTTCTAGTTGCTGGAGACATAGCAGTAAACAAAACAGACAAAAATAACTATCTAATTGGAACTTACATTCCAAAGATTCTAATGCATGATGCAGTCACTAAGAAAACAAATCAAATATTAAAAAAAAAAAAGTAAGTTGGAAAGAGATAAAGACTGTAGAATAAAATGAAATAGGGATATATAAGGTTGGAGGTGGCTATTGCAATTTTATATTGGGTGATTGGGAAAACATTACAAGAAGTGACATTTTAGCAAAGATCTGATGATGGGGGAGGATGCCATGTTGAATAAAAAAAAGCATTCTTGGTAAAAGAAGTAGGAAGTAGAAGGCTATAAAGTGGGAGTATCTTTAGCAGTATTCCACAAACAGCAGGAAAGCCAAAGTGTGAAACCCAGTGAATGTGGAGGGGATGAGGGAGACTAGATTGGGACTCGAAATCTGTGATAAGACCTTCAGCACTCTGAGCAAGAAGCTACTGAAGTGGGTGGGGCCGTGATGTGACATATACATATTTTAAAAGAGTCCCTTTGGCACAAGACTGTTTATCGCACAGCTCAATTTACAATCACCAAAATGTTTCTACAGCCTAAATGCCCACCAACCCAGGAATGGATTAACAAGCTGTGGTATACGTACATCATGGAATACTATTCGGTCATTAAAAAAGATGGAGAATTTACATTTTTGTATTAACCTTTATAGAGGTTATTTTTAGTAAAGCATCACAAGAATGGAGAAGCATGAATCCTATGGATTCAATTTTGATATGAGGACAATTAATGACCTAGTACATGATGGGGGCTGGGGGAAGGGGAGCGCGGAATGAGAGAAGGAGGAAGGGGACTGGGGGAAAGGAAGAGCAGAGAAAGGGAAGGGGAGGTGGGGTCTCGGTGCGTGACACACCTCTTGGGGGCAAGACACAATTTTAAGAGGGACTTTACCTAACATATGCAATCAGAGTAACCTGGTTTCTTGTACCCTCAATGAATTCCCAATAATAAAAATAAATAAAAATAAAAAAATAAAAGAGTCCCTCTGGCCACTGTGGTGAAAATGGTCTGAAAAGGCCAAAGACAAGATACATCATGGAGGCCAATATAAAAGTTCCCCTAGCAATTCAACTAAGAAATCATTTCCACCATGAGAAGTGGTCAATCTCAAATGTATTTTGAAGACGGAGCCAATAGAATCTTATGGAGTGAGATAACAAAAAGGTCTCAAATTTGACCCTATAAATTTTAGTTCGAACAATTGGAAGTTTGTGTAGCTATTTACTAAAAAGAAGAAGTTTGGAATTTTGGTTTTGGATATGTAAACTTAAAGTGTCAGATACAACCTTACGAAGTTGTTGAGCAGGCATTTGGATATGACTCTGGAATTTAAAGAGTTTAGAGTTGGTGATACAGATTCAGGAGTTTCCAGCAGTACAGATGGTATTTAAAGTTATGTGGGTGAGTGAAATCTCAGAAAGAATAAGTGTAGATATAAAAGAGTTTGAAGACTGAGCCCTAGGTCACTTCAAAGTTTAGATACAAAACAGAAGGAACCAATAAAGGAAGCCTGAAGTCCAGGAATCTGAGGAGAGTGTTTAAATGGGAATGAAAACAAACTGGATAGAAAAAGAAAGAGAAGGTTAAAGAATATTGTGACTTAGTGTTTTGGGTTTTTTTTTTTCTTTTGGAGACATAGTCTCACTTTATTGCCCTCAGTAGAATGCCCTGGTTGTCACAGCTCACAGCAACCTCGAACTCTTGGACGCAAGTGATTCTCTCGCCTCAACCTCCTAAATAGCTGGGACCACAGGCACACACCACAATGCCCGGCTATTTTTAGAGACAAGTTCTTGCGCTGGCAAAGACTGTTCTCGAACCTGTGAGCTCAGGCAATCCACCCACCTCAGCCTCCCAGAGTGCTAGAATTACAGGAGCGAGCCACCGCGCTCAGGTTGTGACCCAGACTTTTTTTTTTTTAATTAAATCATAGCTGTGTACATTAATGCAATCATGGGGAACAATGTGCTGGTTTTATACACAATTTGAAATATTTTCATCAAATAGGTCAACATAGCCTTCACAGCATCTGTGACTTAGATTTTAATTAATATTAAAGTAACTGATTTTAGTGTACTTTATGTGGACTGTATACATTGTTGTTAAACTGAATGCTAGCTCCAGTAAGAAAACATTTATGGCCCTTATACAAAACTAAAAACCTAGCATACAATATAGTCAGTTAAGTTGATATCATGTCTAATAAGCATTCTTATCTCTGACTTGGATTTATGAACCCCAGTTTTGCTCTGTGGTTTGGGGGTAATACATATGTCTTGGCTTCCTCATATTTAAAATGAGGATAATATTATCTATTTTATAAGGTTAATATTACAAAGATTAAATGAAATAATACCTGGCACATGGTAAACACTCAATAAATGTTTGTGATTATTAGTGTTATCATTTGTTATTTTTCCCAGGGCACTTAGGAAAGTTTTAGCATAATTTTAGCACCGTTGTGATTTGAAGGTATTAGATAATTTAAAAACAGAAGTTAAATATTCATTTAATTTACATTAAAATATGAAAGTTTAAAAATTATTTCTAAATTTGAAGTAGAGATCTATTTATCTCATTGCATGACACAACTTTATCTTATGAAATTTAAAATCTATTCAGACATTATTTTGTAGAATCTATAACATTTATCACAACATACAATATCTCATATATAACTTCAGTTTATTACATATTAGGAATCTCAGGTTTTTGGCTATTGTATTTATGACAGATTCATGACAAATACAGTAAACGTATAACTTTGTTAACAATCTCTTAAAGTCTCAACATTTTAGTTGTGCCTTCTGTAAAAATCTGTAAATTCTACAAATGTATGTTAAGAATAATAAGACATTATAGAAGGTAATCAAATTCTAAACTAATTAATATGTCATAGACTCTAAAGGTAAAAGTGATAGTTTTCAAGAGGAATAATTAAAGAATTATATAGATGCTTAATTTCACATAAATGTAATTATTTCAACCTTGGAACTGGGGGAAAAAAGAGATTATAGGAACAAAATCAGTTAATCCATTTTCAGCCTCAAACAGGTAGAAAGTCAGTTATAATTGGGAGGGAAAAGTAGAAGGCTGTGCACATTAACTTACATCAACTTCTGTCAGACTCCATTTATAACACTTTTAAAATAGTAGAGTAAGTAAAATGAAAGATTAAGGTGCTTTTGAGGTACAGTGTCCGGCAATAAATCCTTTATAATTAAAAAGTACAATTCTTTGTGGATTCTATTGATTTTATTTCTTATTTCTTTTTTTCTTTTTTTTTGAGACAAAGTCTTAAGCTGTCACCCTGGGTAGAGTGCTGTGGCATCATAGCTCACAGCGACCTCCATTTCTCAGGCTTAACTGATCCTCTTGCCTCAGTTTTTCTATTTTTAGTAGAGACGGGGTCTTGCTTTAGCTCAGGCTGGTCTCAAACCCGTGAGCTGAAGCAATCTACCTGCCTCAGCCTCCCAGAATGCTAAGATTATAGGCATGAGCAATACACCTGGCCTATTTCTAAATAAAGATTTTTATCTAAAGTGGTTGATATTGACATTCAAGACTGTGTCTTATCCAAGGCTATTCTTTTTTTTTTTGAGACAGAGCCTCAAGCTGTCGCCCTGGGTAGAGTGCCTTGGCATCACAGCTCACAGCAACCTCAAACTCCTGGGCTCAAGCGGTTCTCTTGCCTCTGCCTCCCAAGTAGCCGGGACTACAGGTGCCCGCCACAACGCCCAGCTATTTTTTGGTTGTAGTCGTCATTGTTGTTTGGTGGGCCCGGGCTGGATTCGAACCCGCAAGTTCAGGTGTATGTGGCTGGCGCCTCAGCCGCTTGAGCCACAGGTGCCGAGCCATCCAAGGCTATTCTATATTTAAAAAAAAAAAAAAAAAGCAAATTGGTACATCATGTCTAGTTTTAACGTTCTGTTAGAAAATTATTTAAAGGTCGTCATCTTTTTGTTTTAATGATATGTATATTTAGGAAGAATAGGAAATACCTTCCTAAAGAGTAAGTGGCCAAAGCAAAGTAGAAAACGTGCCTCTAAAACACAGGGGAGAGCAAAACCATGCAGTCACCATAATGACTGAAATAATCAATCCTACAGGGGAAAAGCTGGGGATACACCTGTAATGGTAAAAGAAATGATTTTTCTTTAAATTTCGAAATAAAAATCCATTGAACAAGAAAGAGAACCTATATTCTAACCTCAATAGGCATTTAAACGCATGGTGTTCACTAAAGATTTAACTTTTTTAAAAATGGAGGAAAAAAAGCTAGAGGATGATTCAAAGAATGAGCTATTACTCTGAAAATAAGTCTAATGTCTGTTTTAGAACAATTAGTAAAATATTCTAGTTTAGAAACTAAAGATTATGATCAATTTTACATATTTTTTAATCAACATACTTTACTATAGTGTGCCAGACCACTGAATGACTTTTGTCATTGTTCTTTTCAGCTACTGAAACTTATTTTACAATAAAAATGGTTAATAAGACTCCAGACATCTCTGGCCGGTGGGATCTGCCTATGATCATCCCTTTGAGGATACAGGGAGCCAGCAAGGGACTTCTGGACCCCAGGAAGAGGACAAAAACAGTGGAAAACTGGCAAGTGGCTGTGTGTGTTCGATCGACCTAATCACGCCGGCAACCATGAATACAAGCAGCAGTGAGACTGCAAACTGGAAAGGCCTTACCTGTGAACTTTTCTGGTGTTCTTGGACTTGGCGCTCAGTTGAGCTGCCTGGGGGAGAGCTTGAGCAAAAGTGTGGAGAACTTTGGGCATTGTCTAGGGCCCCAAAATGAGCCACTGAGCTGGGCTGAGTGAAAGCCATTGTGTGAAAAAACTGCTCCGGCAAGCTCCGCCCTCAGGGTCCCAGAGCAAGGATCAGGCAGGACAAAGTAACCTAGTGACTGAGCAGCTTAAAGGCGGGGACTGAACTGCCTCACAGCCCTAATCCTTAGGAGCAGAGTGAGATGGGTTTGGCACACTGGAGCCATGGGCTGTTGCCTTCGGTAAAGTGCCCTGACGTCACAGTTCATAGCAACCTCAAACTCCTGGGCTTGGCACCACCCAGACCTCCATAAGAGGTGTGCAGCGAACCCCAACCCGTGACCTGCACCCACCAGGGCTCCACATTCCCTGACCAGGAACTGCGGGAGCTATGCAACCCTGAGTCCCCCCTCCTGTGTCCTGCCAGCCTCCACACTAGCTCATCCATCTGACAAGGGACTCTGGTAGCTGCGTGCCCTCTGGAGCCCTACCTGCCTCTATGCAGAGCCCTTCTCCTGGCCAGAGACTGCTAGAGCCTTGGGTTCTCTGTGCCAAAGTCACTGGGCGCCAGGCACAGAGAACCGTGCGCACAACCCCCTGCCCTGTTGCTGAATCCGGGTGTGTCGCACACTGGAGTTGC
>CAUYPK010070466.1:0-13007 GCA_963574355.1 Loris lydekkerianus
GGGCAATTGAAGCAGCTTCAAAAATACACTACTGGGACCTGATCAAACTAAAAAGCTTCTGCACAGCCAAGAACACAGTAAGTGAAGCAAGCAAACAGCCTTCAGAATGGAAGAAGATATTTGTAGGTTATGTCTCCGACAAAGGTTTAATAACCAGAATCCACTGAGAACTCAAATGTATAAGCAAGAAAAGAACAAGTGATCCCATTGCAGGCTGGGCAAGGGACTTGAAAAGAAAATTCTCTGAAGAAGACAGGCATGCAGCCTACAGACATATGAAAAAATGCTCATCATCTTTAATCATCAGAGAAATGCAAATCAAAACTACTTTGAGATATTATCTAACTCCAGTAAGTATAGTAATAGTCCAGTAAGACTAGCCTATATCACAAAATCCCAAAACCAGAGATGTTGGCATGGATGTGGAGAAAAGGGAACACTTCTACACTGCTGGTGGGAAAGCAAATTAATACATTCCTTTTGGAAAGATATATGGAGAACACTTAGAGATCTAAAAATAGACCTGCCATTCAATCCTGTAATTCCTCTACTAGGCATATACCCAGAAGACCAAAAATCAAATTATAATAAATTTATTTGTACCAGAATGTTTATTGCAGCCCTATTCACAATTGCTAAGTCCTGGAAAAAGCCCAAATGCCCATCGATCCACGAATGGATTAATAAATTATGGTATATGTACACCATGGAATACTATGCAGCCTTAAAGAAAGATGGAGACTTTACCTCTTTCATGTTTACCTGGATGGAGCTGGAACATATTCTTCTTAGTAAAGTGTCTCAAGAATGGAAGAAAAAGTACCCAATGTACTCACCACTACTATGAAACTAATTTAGGAACTTCACATGAAAGCTATAACCCAGTTACAACCTAAGAATAGAGAGAAGGGGGAAAGGGTGGGGAGGGAGGGGGGATGTGGGTAAAGGGAGGGAGATTGATGGGATTACACCTGTGGTGCATCTTACAAGGGTATACGTAAAACTTGGTAAATGTGGAATGTAAATGTCTTAGCAAAATAACTAAGAAAATGCCAGGAAGGCTATGTTAACTAGTGTGATGAAAATGTGTCAAAACGGTCTATGAACCTAGTGTATGGTGCCCCACGATCATATTAATGTACACATCTATGATTTAATAAAAAAAATAAAAATAAAAATAAAAAAACAAAGCTAATATTTTAAGTATTCTCACCACAAAAATGATACCTATGTGAAGTAATGCACATTTTAATTAGCTCATCTTTGATTCCACAATGTCTATTTATTGTAAAACATCATGCTTTACACAATAAATGTATATATTTTTTAATTAATATGAAAAACATTGTTAAAAAACAAATCTTTCCAGTTGTATTTCCCAGTAAATCGCTTGCTTTTATAAAATAAATAAATAAATAAATAAATAAATAAATAAATAAATTAGAAAGGCACATTTGAGAAACTGGCAATAGCTACTAAGCTGAACTTACATTTATTTTATGACCTAGAAATCTTATTCCTAAGCACACACCAAACAGAAATGACTATTTACATCCATCAGGAACACATACCAGAGTATTTACTGATGCTTTATTTCTAACAGCCAAAAACTGGAATGAGACACTTGTCCATCACCAAGAGAGGATAAATAAGATGCAATATTTTCAGCAATGTAATATTACACAGTGATATAAAAGAAACAAGTACCAGCTATATTAATTTGTGATAATACACATTAATAGATTAGTGTGCCCTATTAACATAGATTAATATTGAATACATAAAAATAAGCAAAAGAATCGAGATATAAATTACTATAAACTGTGGTTCCATTTATGTAAAATTCAAGAACAGACAAAACTAGTTTATGGTGTTGAAAGTCAGAACAGCAGTTACGTTTTAGGTGGAGTGTAATGAGTAGGAATGAATATAAGAGCTTTCTATAATGTTGTAAATACTCTTTATATTGATCTGTGTGGTGGTTTTGTTTGTGTGCGTATGTGTGTGTATGTATAAAGTTATTTGAGAGGTACACTGAAGAATCAATGGAAATGCCAATATACAGTCAACAGAAAGGCTAAAATTAAAAAGATAGTACCAGGTTGATAAGGATGAGAAATAATTGAAACTTTCATATGAAATGGATTAAAACTAGTACAAGAATTCTAGAAAACTATTAGTAACATCTCCTGGAGCTGAGTATTCACAAACCCTATGACCCAGAAATTCCACCTCACATATACATGTAGATGATCACAGAAGTACTCACAAGAATGTTTACTGAAGATATTTATAATAATCCACAAGTGGAAACAACCCAAACGTTCACCAACTATAGAATGGAAAAAATTGTGATATATTCATATAGTAAAATATTACATAATAAGAAAACCCAAGCGACTGATACAGAAAAGAAAATGGATGAATCTCAAAGTAATCTGTTTGAACAAGAGAAGCCAGATGTAAAGAGGTATATATTGTTTGATTCTATTTACATAAAATTCTAAAATAGTGCTAACTAACTTATGGTGTTAGAATTCAGGTTAGTGGTTAGGTTAGGCGATAGTAAAGGAAGAAAAATAAAAGTGAATTCTGTGGGACAAATAACATTCATGACATGATTTACTCATTTCTTTAACATATCTAAAGTCAATTTTTAAAATATATTTTAAAAATTAATCCCCTAAATTTACAGAGGAAGAAACTAGGGCTCAAGGAAGCTTAATATGCTTCAAGGAACATCTGGGTTGTTTCCATTTGAGGATTATTATAAATATCTTCAATAAACATTCTTGTGAGTATTTTTGTGATCATCTACATGGAGATGTGAATGGAGTTGGTCTCCCACTACCTGGTGTTTTATTTTGTTTCCTCATGACCAATCTAAGGTTATTTATTTAATTATACCATCTGCCACAACAAAAAGAAAGAAGATCAATACAGATGCTTCTTCACTTGCATGGAGTTACATCTTGATAAACTCATCATAAGTTGAAAATATTGTAAGTTAAAAATGCATTTAACACATCTAATCTTACAAACATCATATACTCAGAACACTGATAGCCTGTGGTTGGGCAAAAGTCATCAAACATAAAGCCTGTTTTATAATAAAGAGTTGAATATCTCATGCAATTTATTAAATTTTGACCTAAAAGTCAAAAATGGAAGATACTCAAAGTATAGTTTCAACTGAATGTAATTAAGTTTTACATTATTATAGACATGAAAGTCAAAAGATCCTTAGTCAAACCATCCTAAATCCAGGACCATCTGTTTACTGGTCACTATTAGATATAAGCAGAGAAATTGAGCACAAGATCCCGTATATTTTTCTAGTCCATTAAGAGAATACTGGGTCACCGTAGGTGTAATCCCACCAATCCCCCTCTCTCTGCCCATCCTCCCCCCTCCCTCCCCTGCATCTAACACGGGTACATGTGAAACTTAGTAAATGTAGAATATAAATGTCTTAACACAATAACTAAGAAAATGCCAGGAAGGCTATGTTAATCACTGTGATGAAAATATGTCAAATGGTCTATAAATCCAGTATATGGTGCCCCATGATCACATTAATGTACACAGCTATGTTTTAATAATAATAATAATGAGTGAATACTGGGTCCAAATCAGTGCTATGACTTTCATAGCCACTCAAATGCAGATTCATGACAGGGTTATGGAGAATTTTGGAAAGGGCAAGGACCTGATGCATAAATAGGGTAGGCACTGAACTTAGATCTCTCATGCTCTTCATGGTCTGGGTTCAGGAAAACATTCACTCTACTCACTCTCACCTTGGAAAATGCAGAAAGAAGCAAGAGCCTACCACATGCAAGCTGAGCCTTCTTTACCTAACACCACTGGACACAGCCCTCCCCAGCTATAGCAGGGACCATGCTAGCAACACTGAAACCCATGACCCAGCCACTATCATTTTTTTGCTCTGACCTACCCAGCATTGGAAATGGAAGCAGGTCAGTAATTTTAAAATTTCATCAGATGCATATGTAAAAAAGACTATAGTACTACATACAATGTATTTCTGTCTCTCATTAAGATAAATTCCATGACAGGATGAATATGAAAAACTATGAAATTTTAAAATGAATTCACCAAACAAAAAAGTCTTCAGAAACTACCTATTTTAATATAGATTTTTTTTTCTCATACACTTCCTAGTGCTTTTATTCTTTCATTCTAAATAGCCTCATTGATTGAACAATTACACTTTCTTCATATTGACCTTTCTTCTATTTATAGGTCTGTTCTAGTTTACTGTAATATTTAGCTGAACAAAAGTTCAAAGTTTTGAAATAAGGAAAAGCAATGTTTTGCAATTGCCTAATGTCTAATTCCATTTTATATCTGCAAATAGAGGTATTCTTTCTTCGTATTTGCCTCTAACTAGCACCTGATTCTAATTCAAATGGCAACTACAGGGAACTGGCCAGCCTATGGCCAGCCCATGCTTACTGAAGAAGAGGTACTGAGCTCAAATGAAAACTGTGTGAGTTACCATGTGACAGGTTTCAAGTCGCCCCAGCTGCCAGCTACATGGATTTGTTTATCAATCCTTCTTTTTTATAGGTCTTCACTGTCAGTCAAATTTTTCTACTGTGGCTACCTACTATTTCCAATCAGTTTGTTACAAACATATTTTACCTACACAGGCACAGGTATTCATGTCAAACAGATAAAGATCTTTAGTAGTTATACAGTGGTAAATCTGAAAATAAACATGAACTTCCAGATGTGAAGTCCTATTTCTGCTTATTTGAAAAGAAGGGAGAAAAGGAAGTAAGAATACAGTGGGGGTCAGAAATGAGGAAGTGGGGGAAAGAAGGCAGAAAGAAAAGAAGAAATAGAAAAAAGAGAAAGAATGAAAGGAGGGAGAAACTGGAGAAGGCATTAATCCTTATCAGCATCTTAAAATCTTAAGATAATAACATTTACTCCTGAAGTGAACCCATCAGAGTTAAAAAGTGTGATGAGTACATTACATAGAACTCAAATTAATCAACAAGAAAAGAACACACAACCCCTTTTATAAGCAGGCAAGAGACTTGAACAGAAAATTATCTGAAGATGACAAAAAATATGGTCATCAAAATTTAAAAAATGCTCATCACCCCTAATCATCAGATAAGTGAAAATCAAAAATTGCTCTGAGATACTACCTAACTCCAATGAGATTAGCCAATATTACAAAATCATGACTCTGCAGATGGTGGTAAGGATGTGGAGAGAAGAGTACTTTTGCACTGCTGGTGGGATTGCACACAAATACAACCTCTGTGGAAAGAAGTATGTAGAGGTCTCAAACAAAACGTGGACCTTCAATTTGATCCCACAATCCCATTAGTAGGTATCTACCCAGAAGAACAAAAATCATTTTAGCACAAGAACGTTTGCACTAGAAAGTTTACTGCAGCTCAATTTACAATTGCCAAGATTGGAAGCAACCCAATAGCCCATCAACCCATGAATGGATTAACAAGCTGTGTATATGTATATCATGGAGTACTATTCAGCCGTAAGAAAAGATGGAAACTCTACATCATTTGAGTTTACCTGGATGGAATTGAAACACATTCTTCTTAGTAAAGTATCACAAGAATAGGAAAAAAAGTATCCAATATACTCATACTGATAGAAAACCAATATATAAACAACTACACATCCACAAGAAAGAAAAACACAATTGTAGTCTAGTGGGGAGGGTGGAGGGAGTAGAGATGGGGAAGAAGAGAAAGCAATTGGTGGGATCTCACCCAGTGTGTGCAATGTGAGAGTATTCAGCATGCTCCCTCAGTGAAGAGCTCAATGGCAGCTTGAACGTTACCTTAGAAATGAAAACAATGTAACATTTTCTAAAAGGAAGGAAATGGCAAGAGTTCTAGGCTAAAACCAAAAGACAAGTGACCAGTAGAAAAACTAATTACATGTATGCTGGTCTCACATTTGATAATTTCTCTTTTTGATCTTTAAGGTACATGAGAAAAAATAATAACCCAAATATATTTTTTCAGAGGACTGTAGTATTTGTGTTAAAGGAATCTAATCATCTTAACACATGAGTCTTGGATACAGTATTTGGTTACAGACAGGACAAAATGAAAATGAGGGATCCTTTGTTCAAATATCATTGGGAATTTCAAGAAAGCAATAGAACATTTACCCAAGTGTGAGTCCTTCACCATGCAGATCCCTGTAATCACATTAGCCACATTCCCATAAAGTTTGCCCTTATTACAAGTAAAAAATGCTGAATAGACCATAGCTCTCTTCCCATAATTACAAAAAATCCATAGTCACTGAACCAAAATAAAGACTATTGAACCACTATACCTGTGTCAAGAACCATAGTTGAGGATGGCGCCTGTGGCTCAAAGGGGTAGGGCGCCAGCCCCATATGCCAGAGGTGGCAGGTTCAAACCCAGCCCCAGCCAAAAACCGCAAAACAAGGAAAAAAAGAACCATAGTTGAAATGAGCTCTACAACTTCCATAAAGAAGTTTCATAATTTTAGCCATATAATTAATGTTTTGTGTAAATACTGTTTATATTACTTTTATATTCTAAATATGAATTCATATATCAATTATTTATATCACATAACACAAGGATCTCATATTTTATGTTATATGAGAGACATACAAAAACATTTATGCTGTCAAGATATATAAACAGTTGTGTGTGAGCTCAACAAAATGATGACTGACTAGAGACATCACTTGTCTGACCATCTGGGCAGGAAGGTAGGATGTTGGATAGAGGAAAGGGGAGAAGAGTAGCAGCTTAGGTGTAGGTCACAGAGAGAGTTTACAGAGACAGCTGGGGACCTCACAAACAAAAAATTGTCAAGCTGAGGAAGAGGATAAAGTAGAGATTAACCAAGATCTAACCCAGAGTCTCAGAGCCCAGTGAAAGGATAAGGGGGGATTTTCCTCTCCCTCCTAAGTGCCTTCAGTGAACAGCAGGTCACCAAGTTTTCCACCCTCATTGAGCCCAGCACAGTGGCAAATAAGGAATAGTGGAATAAACCATTGTATTCCCAGGGTGTGGGCAAACCAGGAGAGGCCAGATTGCTGGCTTTCTTCCATCCAGAAGCTTCCTCCCCTGCTCATCCCCTATCTACTGCAACCGAGATACTAAGTTTGAACTCAGACTGATCAGGAGCTGCTGCCCCTCCTCCACCCATTGCAACCCTAAGAGCAGTTTAAGTCTTTAAGTTCATGAGCAGGTACTTCTCTCTGGTGGATGTGCACTCCTGGATGAGTCCTTCACAGAAAGTGGGGACCATACCTCTTGCCTTGAGGACTTGTAATGGAACAGGGATGCACAATTAGAGAACTTCCTACCCACAAGCATTTCACAGGGTCATATACTGGCAGCTGAGATATGTGAGTGTGCCCAGTATTCCCCTACCCCCTGACAAAAGAGGGGTGCAGGGAAGAAGTCTGGGAGCTGAACTTGGGTGGCAAAGAAGCCCACATAAACATATCTTATAGGGGAGTGTGTTAGGGTGCTGAGAAAGAGGGACATGAGAACACACCCATTTCCACCGAAGGAGAACTGCCATATTGGATAAGGGTGTGGCATTCTGAGAAAAACAGCCTAGCCTCTGCTTCTGTGGCAAGCAAATGCCTCACAATCAGGTGAACTTGCTGACCAGGTGCTCCTCCTCACTCATTACAACTGGGAGATCAACTCGAGCTGAGAATTTTGCAAGTAGCTACTTCTCTTCAGTGGGCATACTCCAGGCTGAGATCCTCACAGAGAGCAGGACCCACCCCTCTTCTTTTGAGGGTTTGTAGTGAAACAGGAGTACACTACCTGGAAATGCCCTGCTTGCTGGTGTTTTGAGGAGATGCACTCTAGTGGGTCAGACACACAGCCCTGGGGGAAGGTGAGAGCTGGACTCAGGTGGCAGGGAGCCCGTATGGACTGAACTGATAGGAGTATACTTGGGGGTCCAAGGAGTGGTGTGGAGAACACCTACCCCTCCCCTTAGGAAAACTGTGCTACTGGGTAAGGGTGGAAAGATCCAGCATGAGGCCTTAACAATCAAGCATTTATGCCTCTCCCTCAGGAACAACCCTACCAGTTTGAAGGACCTGTTCTGACCCTCCTATGGTTTCCCACAGTGGTCTGAAAAGCAATTTCTGAGCCCTGCTAAGGATTGGCAGGCTCCTACAACCTAACCATGATACGTCTTGTTCCTCCCCTAACCTCAGTGGAGGTGGAAGTCAAGCAACCCCCTGGGACCTAGGGCCTCTCCTTAAGCTTGTGGCACTTAAGTACTCCACCAGGGAGACAGAGCCTAACATGGGTATATACTCCACCTGGGAGCCAGAGTCTAACACGAATATAAAAGAACATCTTGAAACATCAACCATTACAGAGAGAACAACTCCTATAATTCATCATAGCATCTACCTACTCAATAAAAAAGGGCATGGCTGAATCATACTCATAAGTACTACCTACCATCTTGGAGACTAACGTGGGGGGACCCAACACAATTCACACTGCCCTGAAGAGATGAAGACAGCAGTACAGAGGCAAACCAAGAGAGTCAATAACCCAGCTTGAATACCCCATAGGCAACTCAGAGCCAGCAAACTTCTCCCTGGCATGGTCAGGAATTGATCTTCAGGTAAAAGCCTACAAGCCAGGTCTAGTACACACAGAACTTAGTCAAGTGGCCAAATGATAACAAATCAGTGAAAGAACTCTGGAAGTATGAAATATCAGAGCAAAAGGACAGCCCCAAAAGGAAACAACAGCTCTTTACAAATGGATACCAATCAAAATGAAAATATGGAAATGACTGATAATAAATTCCAAATATGGATTATAAGGAAGCTCAATGAAATCCAAGACAAAATAAAAAACCAACACAAAGAAACCACAAAAACAAATCAGAAAATGAATGAAAAATTCACTACAGAAATGGAAGTATTTGAAACAATCAAATAGAACTTTTGGAAATGAAAAATTCATTTAAGGAAATGCAAAACATAATGGAAAGTTTTAAGAATAGACTCAACCAGGCAGAAGAAAGAATCTCAGAGCTTGAAAACAACACTTTCAAATTAAGCCAGCCAGTCAAAGACAAAACGCAGAGAAATAAAAGGAATGAACAAAGCCTACAAGAAATATGGGATCATGTGAAGAGGCCACATGTAAGAATCATAAGAATCCCTAAGAGAGAAGAAGAAAACACAAAAGTATTGGACAACCTATTAGAGAGAATAATTGAGAAAAAACTTCCCTGGTCTTGCTAGAAATTTAGACATCCAGGTACAGGAACAACAAACATATGAGAAATTTATTGAAGATGGAACAAAATGACACATTGTCATCAGACTGGCCAAAATTAACATGAAGGAGGAGCTCTTGTAAACTATAAGGTGAAAACATAAGGTAATTTACAAAGGAAAACCCGTCAGGCTGACTGCATACTTTGCAATGAAGACCTTACAAGCAAGAAGAGATTAGGGCCCCATCTTCAGTCTTCTGTTTAGAACAATGACTAGTTTAGAATTGTACCCTGCAAAATTAAGTTTCTTATCAAAAGACTTTTTCAGACAAGAAAAGGCTGAGGGGATTTGTCAGAACCAGACCTGCCCTGCAGGACATAGTGAGTTCTGCATTGTACATTGATCTTCACAATAAGTACCCACTAGTGGAAAGGTATCCAAAACTCACAGCCCATATAAAATAATGGATTGAAAGCTAAAAGAGAGAAATAACAGGAGGAAAGGAACTGCATGCCACCTATTAATTATTTCACTAAATGTGAATGGCTTGAATTCCCTACTTCAAGAGGAATAGGCAGGCTGAATGGACAAAATAACGCAAGCCAAAGATACACTGGGAAACACTAACCCACAAGCTAACCCACAAGGACTTATTCAGACTCAGCGTTAAGGGGTGGAAAAAATATTGCATTCAAATGGAAATCAAAAGAAATCAGGTTAGCCATTCTCAGATCAGATAAAATAGACTTTAAATTGATACAAGTAAAGAAAGACAAAGATGGCCATTATATAATGATAAAGGGAGCAATTCAACAAGAAGATATAACAATCCTAAATATTTATGCAGCTAAAACAGCTGTGCCAGATTCATAAGAAAAATATTTCTAGACCTAAGAAAAGTGATAAATAACAGCATAGTAATTCCCAGTACTATAACATCTCACTGACAGAACTGGAAAAATTGTCCAAGCATAAAATAAATAAAGAAACACTGGACTTAAATGAAACTCTACAGAAAATGTACCTAACAGAGATTTATACAATATACTCCCCAAAACTACTGAATAAACATTCTTCTAATCAGTACAAGCCACAATATATGTCTCAATGAATGAAAAAGAAAGAAAGAAAATATGCCATCTATCTTTTCAGACCAAAGTAGAATAAAATTAGAAATCAACTCCAATAGAAATACTCGATTCTACAGAATATCATGGAAATTAATGTATTGCTGAACAATTATTGGCTCAAGGATGAAATTAAGATTGAAATAAAAAGATTCCTCAAACTAAATGACAAAGGGGGACAAAAGTTATCAAAATCTCTGGGATTCAGCAAAAGCAGTTGTAAGGGAAAATTTTATAGGCTTTTGCTGAGACATGTACCTAATCAAAAAGAGAGAAAGATTATAAGTCAATAATCTAATGAATTGTCTCATGGAAATAAAGGAGCTAGAACAGCAACATCAAACCAAACACAAATGCAACAGAATAAAAGAACCAAGATCAGTGCAAAACCAAATGAACTCCAAAACAAGAAAATGGTAAGGAGATTAATGAAGTAAAAAGTAGGTTCTTTGAAAAGATAAACAAAATGAATAGACCACTCACTAGATTAACCAGAAATAGAAAAGAAAGGATCCAAATGAAAAAGAAGATATTATAACTGATACCACAGAAATACAAAATATCATGTGTACTATAAAATACTATAGTATAAAATTACTATAGTGTACTACAATATACTATAGAATAGTGTAAAATAAAAATAAAAATGTGCAATATACTATAGAACAGTGTAAAGAAATTTTAAAAAATGTAAACTAAAACTTAATGGAAATCAAGCAAGTGGTGGGGGAAGAGATTGGGTGAAATCATAACTAACAGGTACAATGAAAATTTTGGTGTATGGGCACACTTATAAACTCAAACAGTACAAAAACAATCCACTTAATCAAATAATTTGCACTCCTGAAATATTCTGAAATGAAGAACAAAAGTTGTGCGTGAATTATAACATGGATCTGGTTTCCTCAAAGGCATTCACCTTTCAAAGTAAAGAAACTGAGAATGCAATCTTGCAATTTGATGACAATAATGCATGAGCTTTTACTATGTGTATTTACACATTTTCAATTACTATAGATGAACTGGCTTATAAAGTTTGCATTTGTCTTGTCAAACTATACTGAACTGTTTATTTGCTTCATGACCTTGTGCAGTTTCTAAAAAGTTCAAGCCTTTGTCCTAGAAAACTCAGAACTGGGGTAAACAAATTTAATGAATAAACACTGGCTAATAAGTTTATCTTATTACCATTTTACATAGTTGTTTTATGTCACAAAATTTCAATGAATCATTTTTTAAAATATTGAAATGCTTATCCTAGGAAGTGTTTTTTATGAGGATAATATTTCATCTCCTACCTGGTAAGACTATATCCTTGCTTATCATTAATCATGCTTCATGCAAATCAACTGTGCAGGCAAATTGCCAACACAAAAAGATCCTAATGAAAATTTAAATCTTTATTTTTTTATAAAATACTTTCATTATGAATTAAATCATATTGATTATAAGGCAAAAGACCTAATTAACTTTCAGATATAAATATAATTCCTTTCCTGCATCACAAAGCTTCATCTCTGACTTCTTGCAATTTAGAACATTTCCTTTTAACCCCTGAGCTTTGTAAGATTTTGTATCTAGTCCTCTAGTCCTCTAGTCCTCTGCTAGATACAAAATCTAGTATCTAGTCCCTCTAAAAGGGAAGTCAGTATTTAAACCCAATGCAATTATCAGGGATGATGAGCTCATGGTGATACTTCAAGTAAGGCAAAATTCCTACAAAATACATGTATATTTAAATTTAAAAACAAGAATAGTCCCTCATATACTATAGTGCTAGTTATTAGGTCATTTCAAAAGTTTTGTCCGTTTTTATGAGTCTAATTTAAACTGTAATATCTCAGTGAATATTTATTCAATTTAATAGAAATAAGCGCCATTTGAATCGGTGCACTTTTGCCAACGTTACACAAGTCAATTAATTCTGTCAGCATAAAAATTGGGTGCTCGAGATTCAATGAAGTCAACGAAGGCCGTTTTTGTAGGTCCTGATTGGCAAAGGTTCTACCGGTGAGAAAGTTATCGAAGTGCTTGAAAAGATGGTAGTCGGTTGGCGAGAGGTCTGGGGAGTATGGTGGGTGGAGCAGAACTTCCACGCTCAATTCCTTTAATTTTCAGACAGTGATTTGTGAGATGTGCGGCCGGGCGTTGTTGTGAAGCAGGATTGGACCTCTTCTCTTGACCAGTGCTGGCTGCTGCTGACACAATTTTCGGTACATTTTGTGGATTTCCTCACAATAGGACTCTGCTGTGATGGTTTGGCCTGGTTGCAGAAAGTTATAGTGAATCACACCAGCCGCTGACCACCATACAGTAACCATGATCATTTTTTGGTGGGGTTTTGCCTTTGGGAAGTGCCTGAGTGGCTCATCGGTGTCCAACCACTGTCCTGAACGTTTCCTATTGTCGTAGAGAATCCACTTTTCATCACACATGATGATCCAATCCAAAAAAGGATCGTTTTGGTTGCAAAAGCAATGAAGAACAAACCTCGAAACGTGACAATTTCTGCCGATCGTTTAAATCGTGGGGCACCCACTTTTTGAGCTTTTTGACCTTTCCAATATGTTTTAAACCATCAAAAACCACATGGGAGCTGACACCCAGTT
>CAUYPK010070469.1:0-14633 GCA_963574355.1 Loris lydekkerianus
ATGTCTTGGCACGGTAACTGGGAAAATGCCAGGAAGGCTATGTTAACTATTGTGATGAAAATGTGTCAAATGGTCTGTGAAGCTAGTGTATGATGCCCCATGATCATATCAATGTATGCAGCTATGATTTAATAAAAAAAAGAGAGAAACTTGAAAAAAAAAAAAAAAGAAAGGAGGGCCTGGAATTAAGCAATTTATCACTAGGGGGCAACAGACTTACTGCCCTGTAAGTGTTAAAGGTGCTTTGAAAGTTCTAATCCTCACAGCACACACACACAAAAACCTACTGAACTTTGCTTCCCAAACACATTTAGCCATAAATTCTTTCCCACTCTTCACGAAATGCTTATTCAAAATCACTGAGTTTTGTATGGAATATTCTTTAAGAAACTATAATAAATGATAGTTTAGACTTTACAAACAACAGGGAAAACAGGATTCTGCTTTGAGAAGTATGTTTTACAAATTATACATATGTCAAAATTCAGGGTATATTATGAGACAAAAAAAAATTGAAGAGGATGAACTTCCACATAAGAGAAAAGAAGAGCTTGGCAAATCCTTTCCAAAAAGAGCAACTAATAAAACTTGACGAGATTTTCAAAAGAACCATTTCAGTACCTTGAGAATTGATCAAAAGCACATAAAACTTGAGAATCACTTATTTAGGAAAAACCTCAGAGCAATGTTTCAACCTGGGCTGCCCCTGTCCCACCATTGTGCCCCCCGCCCCATCCCCCGTCCATCAGCCCTTAGTTTTATCAGGATGGTAGGCTGGGAAAACAAGCATTTCCAGAAAGGGCTTCCTTAATTAGAAGTAGATCGCAAAAAATCCCCATGCCTTTGGGCATTGCTGAACGCTGTAGTGATCTTGGTAGGGAACAGGTGGGGATGGCCTGTGTCATAGCTAGCCTGAGGTTTCCATTGTGGTTGGGCCAAGCATCAAATCAGCAAACTTGCCAGAAACTTAACGGAGAGATCAAGGGAATGAAACAACCATAGTAGGACTTGAGATGTTTCCATATACCCTGATGGCCTGGTAAGTCTCTGCACACACGTGAAGTCTTCTGTGAGCTCAGATCAGGGAGGGCCTTGCTATTGACATAGCTTTTGCTAAACATACAAGTGTGTCACACACAACAGCAAGGCAAACCAACGCCAGCACCGACAGCAAGGGCTGACTGATTTGGCCAGTAAAGATACAAGAAGTCACCTTTTTTTTTTTTTTGACAGAGTCTCACTGTGTCGCCCTCTATAGACTGCCTTCCTGTCACAGCTCACAGCTCACATCAAACTCTTGGGCTTAAGCAATTCTCTTGCCTTTTCCTCCCAAGCAGCTGGGACTACAGGCACCCACCACAAGGCCCACTTATTTTTTTTGTTGTTGCACTCGTCGTTGTTCAGCTGGCCCAGGCTGGTTCAAACCCGCCAGCCTCGGTGCATAAGAAGTCACTTTTAGATTCAGTTCATAATGTAACACAGACAGCAAAAGGCAGAGTTTTAGATTCAGTTCATAATGTAACACAGACAGCAAAAGGCAGAGTGGCCAAAGGTCCTAACGTCCCAGGTGCTTATCTCACACACCCAACATGAGTCCAGATGATTAGGTGAGTTGTGGGATGCCCAGTTTCTGCCAAGCCAATTCTAAATTGCAGCTGGGGACTCCTGTAATCACAGCTCTACTCTGAGGCAGGAAGCCCCCTCTCTCCTCACAACAGGGAAAGCAAGGAGAAACCAGCTCGCAATAGCTTCCCATCCTCTCACTTTACAGTACTCCAAGGCATTCCACAGAAACTCAGAGGAGACACGGTTCAAACCTTTGTGTTCATGACCTGTGTGGATACCTGCAATGTCTTTGGGGCAGCATGGCAAAGCCATTTCCTTACAAAGAACAAAGAAGTTACAAGAGGGCTCAGAAGAAAGCAACAGCAGAGTATACACTCTTTTCAAGTGCACACAGAACATTTTTCAAGATAGGTCCTATTCTGGATTATCAAACAAGTGTTGATAAAATTTAAAAGCTTGAAATCAAAGTATGTTTTCCAAACACAATGGCATTAAATTTAGTAATCCATAATTGAAAGAAATTTGGAAAATTCCAAATACAGGTATGTGAAAATTAACCCACTTTCTATATATCCATGGATCAAAGAAAAAAATCACAAAGGAAATTAGAAAAAAACATATATATATATATATATATATATATATATATATTTTTTTTTTTTTTTTTTTTTTTTTTTGAGACAGTCTTACTATGTCACCCTCAGTAGAGTGCCATGGTGTCACAGCTCACAGCAGCCTCAAACTCTTGGGCTTAAGGGATTCTCTTGCCTCAGCCTCCAAGTAGCTGGGACTACAGGAGCCCACCACAACACCCGGCTATGTTTTTGTTGTAGTCATCATTGTTGCTTAGCAGGCTCAGGCCAGTTTCGAACCCGCCAGCTGCGGTGTATGTGGCCGGAGCCCTAACCACTGAACTATGGGCACCGAGCCTAGAAAATATTTTTAAACAAGTAGAAGGCAAAAATACAAAATACCAAAACGCTTATGATTTGGCTAAAGGTTTAATTAAATCTATAGCTTTAAACACCTATATTACAAAAGTTGGAAGATCTCAAATCAAATACCTTAGCATCTACTTAAAGTAGGAAAAGAAATGCAAATGCAAGCAGAAAGAAGGAAATGGTACAAAGCTTACTATAATTCTACAATAATTGAGATCATGGTGGAAAGATAAACATATAGATCAATAAAGCAGAATTGAGAAATTGAAAGATTAACATTTATGTTCAACTGATTTTCCATAAAGGTACCAAGACACTCAACAGGAAAAGTGCTCTTCTCAACAAGTTGTTCTGAGACAATTTGATATCCACATGAGGAAAATATTGACCCTCACCTCATGCTATCAACAAAAATTATCTCTAAACAAATTCTGAATCCAAACATAGGAGTCAATACCATAAATTAAACAGAAAAGAGCCAGGGACTATAATCCTAGCTACTCAGGAGGCTGAAGCAGGAGGATCAATCTAGGTGGGGAGTTTGAGACCAGCCTGGGTAATGTAGTGAGATCTCATCTCCACTAAAGAAACAAACAGAGAGACAGATATACAAGAAAACACGGGGGCACAGACAGCTTGAAAATCTTGTCACTCAACCCTTGTCCGGCCTGGTGTGGGTTAACCAAAGATCAAAATAGACAGCAGCCAAAGAACAAAGGTATGTAGTAAAGCATTACTGACAGTAGCAGCCTGCTTTGTATTGGGCTTTACGGTTTCTTGAATAAGGAGAGATGCCAGGATATTTAGGAAGAATTACCTAGTGACAGTTTGAATTTGGAAAGTCAGGTGTGTAGCCTTAAATATGGGATGAACTATAGTTTGCTTATTAATGGACTACTGGGCAAAGGAATATAAGAGAGAGGTATTGTTGACATTATCTAATGGGTGATATGAGAGGTGAGAGTGCAACATATTTAGCAACAATTGCTTTTTCTGATGGACTTTATTCAACAAATACTCACTGAACATGCATCAAGTGAGCAGGGCGCCTGCACTCCTGGAGTTTACTTTCGGAAGAAGCAGACTGGTTTAATGGCCAACACAGACTCTTCCTATTGAGGTGAGGTTTTCATTGACCTACAGAGCTAGACGGCATTATCTACTAACATTTTTGTAGATACAACATCTTTGTAGAGTTTGCAAAACGTCTTTTTAATTGTATTTCTTTTCTCCATTTGAGAGGTTTGCAAAAGTTAAGCAACTGCCCTGAGTTTACCCAGCATGGCCAGCTGAATAAGCACCCCAAATACCCCTGTGGTGCCCTAATCTCTGGAGTCACAGTAAAGGGCTTTTGTACATATGATTAAGGATCTTGAGTTGGGGAGATTTTTCTGGACTATTTGGGTGAGCCCATTGTACCATTGTAATCACCGAGGCCTTTATACAAGAGAGAAATGGGAGATGTTGAGGACGATAGTGAGAGATTAGGGTGATGGGAAGATGTGAATATAAGCCCGGGAACGTGGACAGCCTCTAAAGCTGGAAGAAGCAAGGAACAGACTCTTCCCTAGAAGATCCAGAAGGAACTTTCCTGTGGACACCTTGGCATTATCCCTGTGAGACTCATTTTGGGCTTTTGAGTCCGGAACCATGAGAGACTAAATGCACACTCTTCTACACTACTGAACTTACGGCAATTTGTTATAGCAGCCACAGGGTAACTAATGTGCCCAGGAAATGCCCCATTCAGTATTTTCAGTGCCAGAATAGAGTCGACGTGCTTGTTACTCAGCACCCATAGTCTTGTCTTGTTTTCTTGCTGAACTATTTCAAAGTTTTCACATCATGAGATTTTACAGCAAGTTCCACTCCTTTTCTGAGGAGGAGGCAAGAAGTCTTTGCAAAATTATGAAGTTTTCCTTCCAAATTCAAAGCTACAAAGGGAAATTTTTACCCTTTCAGTTGCCCAAATATACAACCTCATTGGGCTTAGACAAATTTGTAATTACTCCTTGACTAGTTAGCATTCCTCTATTAAGAATGAGTAGAATTTCATTTCAAAAAAGTTTTTTAAAACTTCAAGTGGGACAGACTCAATGGACCCTAAAACTACCTTGTTATTGTAAAATCTTATTTCTAGGAGTGATTGTTTTGTTTTCCACAGCTGAGCTGAAATATAAAATGTCCAGATACAACCTATATTGTAGTTTCTAACTAATAGACCCATTTTTTGCCTCTAATAAATTCTAATGTGATAATCATAGAATTGCCTATCACCAAAATTTCTACAGCCAATTTACGATTCAAACAGCTGAAAATGAAAGAAACTTCAAATTTTTCTGCAAGTAAGATTGTAAAACCAGGTTACCTAATGCCCTGCGATTTACATAAGCCAAAGTTAACAGATTATACACATTCAAATTTCAGAATCCCAGTGATAACTTAGGTTTTATGAGACAGAGCTTCACAAAGAGACAAGAAGATTGGTCAATGCTATTCTGAGCAGACAACCTGTATAACAGTTTAATGACAGTGATTTTTTTTTTTTTTTTTTTTTGCAAGACTCCACCTGTGCACCTTGTTTGAGGTAGGAACCACTTAAGAAAGAGAAATAGGACAGTCTGGACCAAGGATAGGAGGTGTTCCTACTGTGTCTGGCTTGGTTGATCACTCTCAAACAACTTGAAAATGAGAGTTGTAGGAGGACTTGGGGTCAAAATACTTCCAATCAAAACCAAATCCTGTGTATAAGTTCCAAGAATAGAAAAGAAAGAAAAAGAACCTAATAGCCACCCTCATTTGTGCACCACTGTAGCCCTTCTACTGAGGACTGTTCTGGACACGTGGCAGACACTCTATATTTAGGGAATGCACGGATGCATCGTGGATATGAAAAGATGTGCTTCCCTGAATAGTTTTCTACAAACTAATGATATGTCTAACTGGCACTTGGCTTACTTGCTCCTGGTAGAATCACCATTACTTCAAAATATTTACAATGTTAGGGTGTATAGGAAACTCTATCAAACAATCTTTTATTATTAAAAGATTTTCCTCTGGCGGCAGTGCAGCATATAACACTTTGGTATTCTTTAATAATGAAGAATTACTTTATGGTTTGATGTTTCATCACAATTAATTGTTCCTGAGGCTGCACTGCTGACTCCTTGGTGTAGGAAAGGAGAACTTTTGGACCCAACAGTTTCCACCTTACGCTGGAGATGACTACATCCGGTCCTGGGGCAACAGGGCAGGGATGTAGTTACCTCTAACCAAAATCCATTATGTAGTATCCTTTGTCACAAATTAGTTGAAATTTTTAATATTTGATAAAGATAAAGACTATGGCAAAAAATGTATAATTTCCTCCTAAATTTAAGTATCAGTCTTTCCATAGAAGTCTGAACCTACTGAAAAGAAGAGAATGTGATTTCAGGTAGTACCCCCAGCCTGACTTACACAGTTGTGATAAGTGGGTGCTGGGCATCTGGAGACAGTCAGAAGAAGAGGTGCATCAAACACACCTTAATGCTGGTGGTGACAAGCAGGGCAGCGGAGCTCCTACAGGAAGGAGACCTCAGCCAGAGAGAGATGGAACAGAGTATGATATGCAGTCCCCCAGTCACAGGCAGAGGGACAGTTAGGAACAGCAAGTATCAGACAAGACAAGCTCCCAGGGAGCAAGAGAATTCAGCAGAGGGAGGGAGTCTGGCCGGCCAGACAGTTATGAGCTCAAAGGTGATGCTGGCACCTGCGTGGTCAGGGGTCAGGGGTGCATGTGCACAGTATATAGGGCGGGTGCCCTACTCACTGAGCCACAGGCGCCGCCCCTCATTGTGGTTTCAATTTGCATTTTTTGGCTTTGTAATTTCTTAGAGACAAAAATTCGTTAGATGTTTTTTGTATACTGGCCACCTTGCTAAGCACTTATACCACATATGCCTTACTCAATTCATCTGTATAGTAAATCTAAGAACCAGATCATTTCATTCTTTCTTTAGAGATAAGGCACAGAGAAGTTAGGGAACTAGCCTTACTTAGATGGTAAATATGAGAGGGAGCCAGGATTCATATCTGAATCTATCTGCCTTCAAGTTCAAGCTCCCACCTCTTCCCACTGCATTGACCCCAGAAGATCACTTGGGTTTGCTTGTTTGTTTTAGGGATCTTTCTCTTTTGCCCAGACTAGAGTTCAGTGGTTCAATCATAGCTCACTATAGACTTAAATTCCCAGGCTCAGGCAAGCCTACCACCTCAGCCTCCCTAGTGGCTAGGATTACAGGTGTGACCCACCACGCGTGGTCTCGTCACTCAGTCCAGATGATCTGCAACGGATTGGTATCTGCCCCTCACCCAAGGGCAGCAGGATTTCTCAGTCACTGGTGACTGGTGAGTATGACTTATGCTGAGGTCAACTTGGAGACTCTGTTTAACATAAATCAAAAACATTTATCAATGTACTTCCTTGTGAAAATTTTGAATCTTTTTCTTTTGTTCATAAATGATAATTAGTCCATTAAGGAAATTTAGAGCCCCAATGAAAAGAAGTGGCTGGTATAAAAATTGTACCTGTGGCAAGAAAGAATTCTTTGGGATAACTCTATAATGTAGGAATATATATTATATATATATACCTTTATATATATATGTATAATATATATAATACATATATATATAATATATATATGTGTATAATATATATAATATATATATTATATAATATATACATATATATATATAAAGGTATATATATATATATATATATATATATATATATATATATACCTTTCTATTGGCAATATCACCTTTAACTTGAAGTCAAAAAGTCACATTATAAGACTGAAAGTTTAGAAATGGGCTAAAAATGTTTCTGCATCACTGAATGGTACTTCCTTTTTATAAAATAACTTAATCAATGAGACCATTTACCATGAGTTACCATAATACCTATAAGATATCCTTTTTTAGAAATTTTGAGAAATCATGACACAGCAATACCATTCCCAACTTCATAAGAACTTTGTGTGTTTCGACAAGATTTTATGCACTGATGATCTTTACAGTCAATTTAACATGACCATGGAAGCCCATAGTATCATTTCTCGTACCAATAAAAAGCTATATTTTATTTGTAGACAAATGAAAAATCACTCTATATACTTTTTTTATATATATATTTTTTTATTGTTAAATCATAGCTGTGTACATTAGTGCAATCTCCTGTACCCATTCTAACATGCACCATCTATATACTTTTATATAATTGTTAGTTAAATAACTAACTCTAAGGAAAAACTCTAAGGAAAAAAAATTCCAAAGTTCTTATCATTTATAGCCAGAAAGACAAATTAACAAAAACATCCAAATACTGGAGATTAAGATTCCAAATTAAAGGTGACATTACAATAAAAATGTACTCACTTTTTTTTTTAGTTCCTACATTATAGAGTTATCCCAAAGAATTCTTTCTTGCCACAGGTGCAATTTTTATACCAGCCACTTCTTTTCATTGGGGCTCTAGGAGCCATTTGTTTCATTTAACTATTGTCCACCAGAAAGATTTATATTTGGGTCTATATCAATACTGCTTTTCTCCTGACCAGTCTACTCCCTGCCTTCATCCATTGGGATTCTGTTTTTAAAAGTTTTATTTTCTTATTTTTGTCTGTTATATATTCCCTGATGTATTATGTTGAATTTTAAAAGGAAGGATGGCATAGGAGGGGGCATGATGTTCTTAGGAAGGATCACAACACAGGCAGTAATTAGATGGGGTCTCCATAATCCTGGAGTTGTCCCTTAGCTTTGTAAGTAAAAGAATTCCGTTTTCTAGCCTCCTGGAGTTTACAAGCACAGCCAGGAACTGCTTCACCATAACCCAATTCAGATAAGACTGATTAAAAAGCCCAAATTTAAGCATTTCTGATTTTCAAGGAATACTGCAAAATAAATTGAAACTATCAATTAAGCTGGCTGCGTGTACTTTCCCCAGAGGCTATGCTTGCTACAAACCCACGGAGCACTTCATAGCTCAGTAACACTAGCCATAAGAACTACATATTGATAATGTTCCCCTCTAGATGGTTATGTAGATAGAAAAGCATTAAAAAGAAAAGCAGAGTCTCACTCTGTCACCCAGGCTAGAGTGCCCAGTCATAAGCCTAGCTCACAGCAACCTCAAACTCCTGGGCTCAAGTGTTCCTGCTGCCTCAGACTCCTGAGTAGCTAGGACTACAAGCACCTGCCACAACATCTGGCTAATTTTTCTATTTTTAGTAGAGATAGGTCTTGCTCTTGCTCAGGCTGGTCTCGAACTCCTGAACTCAAGCATCCTCCTGCCTCAGCCTCTCAGAGTGCTGGAATCATAGGCATAAGCCATTGTAATTGGCCAAAAGGCAATTTTTGTCCTCTCCTCACTTCAGTGTGAGATACGGCATAGATTGCTGTCCATTGATGACATAAAACTAAATTGTTACTGATTACTTACATTTTCAAACCTAAGAATTTAACCTAGTCACCACTACTGATCCCAGGTGATCGCCAGTCTTCATGATCAATAAATGTACCACTTTTTGTGGCAGCTATTCTAGATGCTGCTGTTATTGGCTGCCCACCATCTGGCTGCTTTTCTCACTAGGAGCACCTCATTACTCAGAGCTCCACCCTACCCAGCCAAGAAGCTCACCAAGCAGATCCTCTTTTCCAGGATTTGACTCATAAGTAGAGGTAGACTAAAAAATGTTCAAGTTTCTTTCTAGTCCCTCCTGGCTAGTCTACCCCATTACAACATGGCTGTGTTTCTGGCTTGTAGACTCTGGAATGACCTTGGCTCCTGCCCATTCCTATACCAAGTTTTACAGATATTAATACTTATTAATGCTAAGAGCCACTATTATCACTCTGCCACATTCCCTTTTTCATAAGTTAGAATCAGTTTCTATTTCTTGTAACCAAACAAACTTAAATGATAGAATTATTTCTGCATATTGATAACCTCATCTACATCATGTTGGTTTTTACCAGTTTCATCCTTTAGAGAATCTCCGGAGAAAACTGAAGGTAACTAAATCTATCTTAACTGCATGGAATATGTACATTAGATGCAGCCACCTCTGGGCCTGAAACAGAATGATTTTCTCTATATCATGAGAGAAAATCCTTCTGCTGCTAAGAATGATGTCTAAATGAACACTACAGACACTGGAAAGTCTCCCTTTTGACCTTTGCTTCTTAAAGGAACAAAGTAAATATTATTCTAGGAAAAGAAAATACATTTAAAGTTCCAAAGATGCTGTTTGTAAAATGTAGCATAGCCTCACTTTATATGCAGTGCCTTCCTTTCTTACACATAACAGTGTTTTTATAGGGCATAACACACTGACAACAAAAGGAAAATTTTCAAAAGTAAAGATCAAAACAATCATTTTCCTAAAGACTGCATTAGGTGCTCTCAAAATGGGTTTATTTGAGGAACAGGTCTTCATAGTTTGGGTAATTGTATTAACTGAACCAAAAACTAAATACCTGAACTTGACCATCAGAATTTGTGAGCATTTTTAAAACATCTTGGAATTGAACACTTGCATTAACTTTGGTCTATACCAGACGGCAAAACAGTTTATTTGCATTCTAGTCATGCCTGGAAATTTTTACTAACCTTTGGGAAAAATGATTTCACACAAGAATGCACTACCCAACAAGGTGGTGATCCATGCTTGTGTTACATACAGCTGTGCCATCTGGATAAAGATTCAAATAGGAAACCCTGATTAAGTGATGAATGCTTGTTAACCATGACAGTGAAGAAAGCAATTTTTCTCTGGATGATGATATGTAACAAATATTTTGGGGGTACTACACAGAATACTTCACTTTATTTCCTTTTTGTGTCTTAAAAAAGAAATACTATTAAAAGTTAATAGCATTTGTGACTCATATATAAATGTCGGTTATATTTCAATTATGTATACATTTTAGTAATAGTTGAAAGCCTGGTCCTCTAATGTGATGAGTTAAAGAGTTGAACTTAACTACTGTTCTTCTGGCTTATAGTAACTGAGGAATTCTGGACTGAACTGGGCCAATTGAGTTATTCAACAAATCTCTAACATAGGTACAAGATGCAAAGTAATATGCAAGACCGACAGAGTTCCTGATCTTTTGAATATATTTGTCACTAGGAAAATAGAAAAGTTATTTTTATTAAAAGTAAGTCAACCTTTCGATTCTGGGAAGATGGCCGATTGCTAGCAACCCTCGGCAGAGGCTCCTGAACAGAAGAAAAACTGGACAGAATCAGACTCTATGAAGCCAAAGGTGGGGAGCTCAGCCAAGAAAGAAGTTTGGCAAGGTGTAACTCCAAGGAAAAGCATTCAAGAAAACAAATTACAGGTACAAAGCCTATTGACTAGAGGATGGGAGACCCCTCCCCCAAGCAGGAGGCCTGCTGCAGGCTATCTGCAAAGGAGCAGGGAACAAAAGACCTCTCATTGTACCTCACTGGAGAGAGCCTCCAGGTCTCTTCTCCAGGGAGGTCCCACTTAGGAACCTAGACACCACCCTGCCAGGCATAAAATTGAACAGATCTTTTCCCCCACAAGTTCAAACTCCCAGTCTACCCTTTCCTCCTCCCTTGGTGGTCTGAAGTTCTGCCCTCTGTAGAGCACAGAGTATTTGGTCTTGTCCTGAGAGATCTGTGCATAGTGTGGACCACCAACCATCAGGACAGAATATGTGACTAACGGGGAAGAAAAAGAGTGTGAGAAGAAAGGGACACTTGGTGCAGTCCCAGGTTATGACTATGTCCAGTCAGTGGTGGTGTTGATCTTTGGTTTAGGCTGTGTCTAGTGGGATGAGGTGCAGAACCCCTGGCTCTGATGGCAGCCACAGCGGGAGAGTGGTTGCCCCATGTGGACTGAGTTTGGTAGACAGGGCTGGTCCCCAGCCCCTGTTGGGCCTGTGAGCAGAGGCTTGCTAGGCATGGACTGAGACTTGAGAGCAAGGGTGTGGTCCCCTGATTCCAGCAGAACCCTGGAGCAGTGGCTTACTGGGTATGAACCAAGACCTGAGGGCTAGGGCATGGTCCCCAATCTCTAGTGGGACTGGTGAGCCGAAGCTTACCAGGTGAAGACTGAGACCTATGGGCAGAAAGCAGTGCCCTGCCTCTAACAGACCCTGTAAACAGAGGCTTGCCAGGCAGTGGACTGAGACAGGCAGTGAGGGTGTGGTCCCCTGACTCCAACTGGTGTGGCAAGCAAAGGTTACCTGGGTGTGGACTCAGACAGGAGGGCAAGCCCGGTGCCATGCCTCCAAGAGACCCTGCCTCTGCAAACAGAGGCTTGCCTGGCAGTGGACTGAGACTGGAAGGTGGGTGCAGGGTACCCTGATTCCAACTGGTCTAGCAAGCAGAAGCTAGCTGGGTGTGAACTGAGACCGATGGGTGGGGGCATGGCCCCTGGCTCCAACTGAGCCTGTGAGCAGAGAAGCAGACAACAGTGTGGACTGAGTCTGGTGGGTGGGAGTGTGGATCCCTGGCTCCAATTGAGCAGGGTTTGCCCTGCCTGAGATAATTTAATTGAAAGCCGTGTCTAGGCTGTCTACTCAGGGACATTCTGAGGTTGACCTTCGAAGTTCTGGTGGGGCTGGGTGCCACAGCTGTTTGTATCTCTTCACAGTTGAGATTTAAACCTCATACTGTGGTTTCTTAGGATGGGGTAGATGCTGGCTGATATTAAAACAGAGCTAGCTTGCACTGTCTCACCAAGTAGGACCTCAGAGTCTCAGACCAAAACTCTGAAAGTGGCCTTTGTAAGGTTGTAGGAGATAAGACACAATTACAAAGCCTAGTGCTCTAGTAAGGGAATATCTCTACTACCTGGGAACCCCAATTTAATCTCACCCAACCAGTTATAATAACCAAACAGTGGAAAATAAACATGGTGCAGACCCAACAGAAGAACTCTGGCAACATGAATAACCAGAGTAGATCAACCTCCCCCCCAAGAAATAACAAAGGAGATACAACTGAAGATGCCATGCATAGACAAATGGCACCAATGTCAGAAATCAAATTCAGAATATGGATTACAAATAAGGTAAATAGAATACAAGAAAAGATAGGAATTGGATTCCAAGAGTAGTTCTGAAGTTGTCTCAAGAAATTAACAAATCCAAAGCTCAAGTCACCAAAAATATGGACATAATAAGAAAAGACGTAGCAGAGCTCAAAGGAATGAAAAAGTTAGTTGAGGAGCTCCAAAATACATTAGATTTCCTCAGTAATAGAGTTGACCAGGCAGAAGAAAGGATACCTGAAACTGAAGACAAAGCTTTTGAACATTCCCAAACACTCAAAGAGGCAGACAAATGGAAAGCAAAAACTGATCATTCTCTGAAAGAGTTGTGGGATCACTCCAAAAGATCAAACATTCATCTTATAGGAATTCCCAAGAAGAAGAGGATGGCCTTCAAGGTACAGATGCTCTACTCCAAGAGATTTTGGAGAATTTCCCAAGCATTGCAAGAGGTATAGAACTTCAGATAGCAGACAGTGTCAGAACCCCAGAAAGACAATCCAAATAAAGCAGCTCCTAGACATGTTCTGATTGACTTTGCCAAAGTTAAGACAAAGGAGAAAATTCTGCAAGCAGACAGATGTAAGAAAAGCATGACCTACAAAGAGAGAAGTATCAGAATGACTGCAGGTCTCTCAGCCAAAATATTTCCACCAAGAAGATGGTCATTGACCTTCGATCTCATAAAACAAAACAACTTCTAGCCTAGGATTCTGTATCCGGCTAAGCCGTGTTTCATTTGTGATGGAGAAATCACATTCTTTTTTTTTTTTTTTTAATTAATTTATTTTTATTGTTAAATCATAGCTGTGTACATTAGTGCAATCAGCGGGTACAATGTGTGAGATTCATATCCAATCTGAAATATTCTCATCAAACTGTTCAACGTAGCCTTCATGGCAATTTCTTAGTTACTGTATGTAGACATTTGTATTCTGCATTTAGTAAGTTTCACCTGTACACACTCAAAGATGCACCATAGACGTGGCCACACCCATTACCTTCCCTCCACTAAAACCTCCCCCCTCCCTTCCCCTTCCTTGGCCCTTTCCCCATAGTCTTGTGCTATGCTAGGGTTATAGCCTTCATGTGAAAGCTATAATTTAGCTTCATAGTAGAGCTGAGTCATTGGATACTTTTTCTTCCATTCCTGAGATACTTTGCTAAGAAGTATATGTTCCAGCTCCATCCATGTAAACATGAAGGAGGTAAAGTCTCCATCTTTCTTTAAGCTGCATAGTATTCCACGGTATACATGTACCACTATTTGCTAGTCCATTCGTGGGTCGATGGGCATTTGAGCTTCTTCCATGACCTAGCAATTATGAATTGGGCTACAATAAACATTCTGGTCAGATGTCTGTTGTATTGTGATTTTTGGTCTTCTGGGTATAAACCTAGTAAAGGAATTACAGGATCAAATGGCAGGTCTATTTTTAGATCTCTAAGTATTCTCCAAACATCCTTACAGAAGGAACATATTAGTGGGCATTCCCACCAGCTGTGTAGAAGTGTGCCCTTTCCTCCACATCCACGCCAACATCTCTGGTTTGGGGATTTTGTTATGTGGGATACACTTATTGGGGTTAGGTAATATCTCAAAGCAGTTTTGATTTGCATTTCTCTGATGATTAAGGATGATAAGCTTTCTTTCATGTGTTTGTAGATCGTACGTCTGTCATCTTTAGGGAAGTTTCTCTTCAAGTCCCTTGCCCACCCTGAGATGGGATCACGTGTTCTTTTCTTGCTAATACATTTGAGTTCTCTGTGGATTCTGGTTATTAGACTTTTATCGGAGGTATAACCTGCAAATACTTTCTTCCATTCTGAGGGCTGTCTGCTTCCTTTACTTACTATGTTCTTGGCTGTGCAGAAGCTTTTTAGTTTGATCAGGTCCCAATAGTGTATTTTTGATACTGCTTCAATTGCCTGGGGAGTCCTCCTCATAAAATATTTACCCAGGCCGATTTCTTCAAAAGTTTTCCCTGCATTTTCTAAAAGTATTTTTATAGTTTCATGTCTTAAGTTTAAATCTTTTATCCAGTGAGAGTCT
>CAUYPK010070470.1:0-45705 GCA_963574355.1 Loris lydekkerianus
AATCATAGCTGTGTACATTAATGTGATCATGGGGCACCATGCACTAGTTTCATAGACCATTTGACACATTTTCATCACACTGGTTAACATAGCCTTCCTGGCATTTTCTTAGTTATTGTGCTAAGACATTTACATTCCACATTTACTAAGTTTCACATATACCCTTGTAAGACAGTAAAGCCAAATTAAAAGGCAGGGATACTCAAATACTAAGCTCATGGCTCATGTAGGAATCAAGACCCCATGCCAATATTTAGTCAAAATGAATGCTATGTCCACTGATTCTTATTGAATATCCAGTAGGGAGGCATAGGAAGGAAAGGAAGCAGAAGAAACAGCTCCACCCCTCTTAGAAATAGCTCTAGTCTAGGAACCCCCAAAATTTGGGTTCTAGTCCCACACTGCCATTTAATTTGCCATGTGACCTGGAAGAACCTACTGTGCTATGCTGGGCCTCAGGCTCTCCATCTATAAAATGAGCAGTGTGTTTTTCAAATAGCAGATCGCAATTCATCAGTGGGTTGTGAAATCTATATGGTGGGTTGCTATCATCATTTTTTAAAAAGTGAAACTGAATAGCACAGAAAATAGGAGACTATGTTTCACACAATGAGGATAGTATTGTTTCATGAGTGTATAAAAACCGAGTTTCAATGTAAAATGTATTTATCTTTATGGTGTTGTGGCAGGCAGCCACTGGTCTAGACCTACACATCCACTACAGTAGCCACTAGCCACATGCAGCCATTCAAATTAATTAAAATTAAAGACAATTAAAAATTCAGTTCCTCAACTGCACTAGCCACATTTCAAGCACTCAATAGCCATATGTGGTTAATGGCTACTGTATTGGACAGCAGAGATACAGAACAGTTTTATAATCTCAGAAAGTTCTACTGAATACTTCTAAGGGATTTTTTGTGGTACTGTAGGAGGTGGAGGTTGGGGAGGGTTGGTAGGAGGAGCACTGTGAGCCTTAGGAAAAGATGAAGGATCCACTTGTCCCTTTTATAAGAGAGTATATATGTGAATTTCTAAATAAATGAACCTACAATTATTTATTAAGTTTCAAACTTGGTTCTATGAGGAATACAGAGGAAAGCATTCTCATAAACATTCATTAAATGTTAACTGAATCAGCTAAGGCATGATAAAATCATAATCTAATTAAACATATGAGCCCTAGGTAAAAGAAAGAGCCAATAATAAAAGGCAATGTATAGACAAGTGCTGGTAATAAATAAGAATAGGGGGGAAATCAAGGAGCATTGGACTCATTGGGAAAGATTTCGAGGAGGAAGGAGAATTAGAACTGGTCCTTAAATAATTGCTTGGAAGAACAGAGATAAGAGAGAATATTCCAGATGAGAGGAACATCATATATATATATATATACACACACACACACACACACATATACACATATACATACACACACACACACACACACATTCACACATTGGAGAAGGGGTTGGGAGATACTGAGAAATGAGATTTGAGAGGTGACATGGTGGTACTAGATTGAAGAAGGTATAGAACCATGTAGTGGAGTCCAACTCTCCGTAAGGCTATTAACAGTTTTCAAAGCACTTTTTCAAAGCACATAATCCTGCAGACAGCCCTTTAAGAGAAGCAAGGCAAGCACCAGTACCTCCATTTTAGAGTCTGGAGAACTGAATCTCAGAGAGCCGACATGTCTTTCCCAAGGTCATATAGCTAGTGAGCAGTATAACCAGGATTCAAATGCAGTTCATCTTACTCTCCACCCAGCGTTCCCCCTACTACATGTTGTTGTTACAATAAAAGCTGGATTCAAGGCTCAGGGGACAAGGAGACCAATGAGAAAGTTGTTTTAATAATCCAGGCATAAGGTATTGAAGGCCTGGCCTAAGGTGGCAAGAAACCAGATGCACTGATTACATAACATACCATAAAACAAACTGACAATGCATTGCCCACTGTTTATCGGGGAGAGTAAGAATAGACAGTCTGTGGTTAGAACACTATAGCGATGTTTAACTGGAAGTGATCTAAACGACCCCAAAGGAATAAACATTAACAATATAATTCAGATACTATGTCTGGATTTTTCCAGACAGCTAAAGGCAATGTATTGGACATGGTTCCTAAGCAAGCAACACTTTGCATGTCTATGCATTCTTATGAGGCTTTTCTGTCTTAGTAGTGTTTCTTTCACCTGTCATTTTCAATTTCCGTTTCTCAGAACTAATTGGTCATATGATCTGTTACTTCATCTAGATTTCCAGTGAGAGAAGACTGTTGCAAAATGGTCAAAGAGCTAAAGACCTTCATGTTTTTCCACACTATTTGTTAAGACTATAAACTCAGCAATTAATCAGTTAACAATGATTTACTAAGAAGATGCTAAGATACGCCATTACCAGACTAATTTTAAGAGATCTCTCTTTTGGTGTCACTAAACTTCTTAAAAACAAACAAACAAAAAAAAAAAAAACTTTCATGGTGGGGGGGGAGGGTCCCAAGGCTGGTCCACCTGATAGGAATCAAGTACAAACTCATCAAGTTGGCATTTGACTTGGCCCTTTCCAATAAGGCCACTTCCTAAGTTTCTAGTTGTTTCCCACTGCTCATTACCCCTTCATGAAATCTATCTATTCTTATCCAAAATAAGCCACACAATACCTAGGAGATGCTTATCTTCATCCTTCATGTCCTACTTGTTCTTAAGTCCTGTCTCAAATACTAGTTTCTTAATGAACCTTTCTTCACTTTTCCCAGCAAAATGTACTTCTAAACGTCCATAGTCCTTTACTTATAGCTCCTTTATGCCACTAAGCACGTTGCATTTAGGTTACTGCTGTTTACACACACATCATGTCTGCTATTGAAACGAACTCCTTAAGGCCTCAGTCCACATGGTGTTCATATCTGTCTTCTACCGTTCTGCTTACAGTGCCTTGCAGTCAGTTATCCCCTTAGGTTTACTGTTTATTGGATGGACGAATACAGTGCAAAAGTCTAAGAGCTGGTTTATATGTCCATCCAATCCTTTACTGGGTGCCTACCATGTGACTGGCTCTGTGCTAGGACCTGCTAGTAACCTATCTTAGTAATTCCAAGTCTAACAGGAAGGAAGAGGGATGAGGAGCACAGAAGAGGCTCATCTAAGCCAATCGGGGCACAGACGAGGCTGTGGCTAGACAGGTAACAGATGCACTCAGCCTTAAAGAATGAGTGAGAGCTAAGTGAATTAGGCAGGGAAAGGAGATTCCAGGCAGAGGAAGCTTGTAACAAAATGGAAATGGGAGAGAGATTGTGGACTAATGATGCCGTCTGGGTCCTGGGAAGTGATGAGGCTGGAGAGGCATGTGGGGCCAGGAGATGCTGGCTTTGGCAGCTTTGGTAAGGATTCTGGACTTAACCCCAGGCTTTAAGGAGCCCCTAAAAGTTTTCAAATACAATCAGGACTAAGTCTAGGCAGTCTGCAATCTGCAGAACAGAAGAGGCGAGCCAAGCAATTGCTTGTAAAGCAAATCCTGTTTTTTCAGAAATTCATTATCAAATTAATTCTGTTTAAAAAATAAACACTGGAAGTAACTATCTTTGTTGAGGAGGAGGCTAAGGTAGGTCTCTGTCTTGTGGCATGCTATGTGTTATGCCACCACAGGAAAAGTATGGAGTTTTTCCAGGCAAAGGACTTCATTTGGAGCACTTTTCTAGTTTATTCCTCGGTTTAAAACCACCTCATCCTTGTCTCAGACCACAGAAATTTTCCCCTTACCCTTTCACATCATACTTCATTAGTAAATGTTGCCAGCAGACATATGATTTTTGAAAATTCTTTACCTTTGAAGTCATGTAGAGTTTACACTGTCAGAGTTAAGTTTTTGGACTACATAAAATTACACGTGTACCTTCACTCTCAAAACAAAAGATGTATTCCAAGTTAACCCTAAGGCTAATGTCTGTAATGTGAACTTGATTTTCTGATGTTCTTTTATGATTATTTGAACTACATTGTTCAAGAACAGACAATTTGACCTCATCCAAAAAAGATATAGCTTGCAATTTAATGGCTCTTCATCCCTGATGAGCACCCCATGTACCAGACACTAGGAAAATAAATATCTACTCACAAGCACGAAAGACCCAGCCCTCTGACTGGAGCAAAAATACTCTCTAAAGCAGCGGTTCTCAACCTATGGGTCTCAACCCACAGGAACTGTATTAAAGGGCTGCGGTATTAAGAAGGTTGAGAACCACTGCTCTAAAGTATGATAGGCGAGAAATCTTGACCTGCTAAAGAAAAAAGCGAACACTTTCATCTCTAACAGTGGCTCTTCATAAAGTGGATTTTCTTATAAGATGCTCAGCCATCCGTTTCTTCGTTAAGACTTTTCTAAATTAAAATGTTTTTTATTACACCTACCCAAGTGATTCCATTCCTAGGTTTGCATCTAAGAAAAATGAGTACTTATGTCCACTGAAATATAAGGTCAAAAATGTCCATAGTAGTTTTATTCTTGATTTCTAAAACCTAGAAACAACCCAAATGTCCATCAACAGGGGAATGAATAAAATAATGTATGGTGTATCATACTGGAGAATGTTACACAGCAATGAAAGACAACTGAATCTCACAAACGTTATGATAAACAAAGGAAGCCAGGCACGAAATAGTACATACAGTGTGATTCTATTTACATAAAGTTTGAAACCCGGCAAAATTAATCTATGATGATAGTGGTCAGAATAGTTGTTACCTTTGGGGGGGAGGGGGTGTCATCTGGGAGGAGGTGAGAGAGAACTTCCCAAGGAGATAGAAATGCCTGTATTTTATATTTGGGTGGAGTTTACACATACATAAAAATTTCACTGATCTGTGTGCTTAACATTTGTGAACTTTACTATCTGTAAATATAACTTAATCAAAGAAAAAAAGAAAATGGTAAGTCTCTATACTCAATTTATTGCTGGTAAAAACTGGCAATACAGAACAAAATTATGCTAACTATAAAATGTTAGAGTCATAGTTCTGATTTTGCCCCAGCCCTCTGTACACACAAATATCCAATCTAAGTACAAGCAGTTAGGTCCCTCAGATATTACATATAAGCTAATTTATTAGATGTTTTCATTTATAGCATTTAAAAATGCTATTTATATTTATAGACTCACTTTGACTATAAATTAATAAACTTTTTACTTGTTATTTTCTACTATAGCATTAACTGGTCTTCATCAGATAAATATACTGTATTTTTTCAATTAATCGAGAGGTCAATGGACTGAAATGGCTCCAGTGCCTTTGGTTCCTGCTTAAATAAACCAATAACTAACTCTTTAAACAGCAAAATGAATCTTAAGTTTAACCATCAGAAACCACCAAATAACCCCTAACTAGAGAGTTTACCAATTAGAAACTGCCAATGAACTTCTAATTAGGAACTTCCTACTTTAACCAATCAAATATTTCTTTTGTTTTCCTGCTGTGAGCACCTTGTAAGTTTTCCCCTTACATCCCCGCTGTTTGGTACTACCCTATTCATGAATTGCTGTCTGCTCAAGTAAATTCCTTAAAATTTTAATGTGCCTAAGTTTATCTTTTAATAAATTTGTTCCCCAAATCTTTTTGAAAGAAAGCATAGTAGACTGAATAGAATACTAGTCTGTGAATTAGGAGAGTCAGGTTCTATTTTTGCTCTGCCTTATACTTCCAAGTCACTTTGGGCTGGTTTTTAAAGCTCTCTAAGATTTCCTTTCCTCATCCATAAAATGGAGATAATTCCTCATGTGGCTGTGGAGAGGGTCAAATAAGGAAATGGATATGAAAGTACATTATAAACTTTAAAGGAACATCACGGCCCCTAAAACTAATTGTTTAATAAGAGCTTGTGCCTGGAAGTTGCCAATAAAAAAATGATGTGCTTAAATTTCATAACTTGTACTCAAGTTTCACATATTTTACATTACACCAGAGTCAAGATTAGCAAGTATATTCAAATTCTAACATATCTGAGGAGTCAAAATAATTCCATTATAAAGAAGTACTAAAAATAGACATGTACAGAGAAACATAATTAATAACTTTCTTTCTTGCTTTTCCCAACTATGATTTTTAGATAAATAGCTAGCCATGTAATATTCATTACATTTAATTCATAAATCTAGAATGTTGAAGTACCTCTTTAATTCATACGGTACACATATTGCCACAGTCCCACTCCTATTCTGAATTTCACAATAACTTCCCTTGAAGACAGCTCCCATTTCTACCCTCTGTCTTCAATCATGGCCCCTATAACAAAATATTAAAATACTCCTCACTCTGAACTACTTCTGAGTCCCCTACATACTCCTTTCCAGAGCTCCAAATGGATGGTGCCCTTTCTTGTATCACCTTTTGAAGTTTGTTTCTCTGATGAGAGGAAGTGACATAGGCCAGAGTTGCCTCAAACTGCTTCCTGTCACCAACTATTCTTTCCACCAGTCCCAACAAGAAACCCCCAAGTAGAGAGCGCAGCAGTGTGCAAGGATTTTCCTTCCTGCCAGAAGGAAAATCAGGATAATCTGGTTTCAAGGGCCCTGGTAGTTCCTGTTCTTATAGGTTTAGTTCTTAGTCCTGTAACTAAGCTCTCCAAACTAGAGCTAGCCTGCAGATAAACAAACAAAATGATCCAAAGAAAGTAAATGCTATACCTCTCAGGATCCTTGAAAAGCATTCTTTTCAACAGGCATCAAGACCAATCAAGAGGTTTTGCTGAGCCTACACTGAGCTGGGGAGGGGGAAGGTAGAAGTGTGAATTTTACTACAGTAGGTAGACAGCAGTAAGAACAGTCAAATGACAAGGGAAGAGACAGAAAATCATAAAAACCTAATATGGATTCACACACAGAGAGATTAAATGTTCTGAAACCATTTAGTACAGGGGTAAAAGTTAAAAACATTTCAATAGGCCTTAGAATTATATAGGTACTATAGGATACTAGATCATAGGATAATATAACAAAACTGGTAGTCACAATGATGATTGATCCTCACTCAAAAAAATGAATTATGTTCCAAATACTCTGTTTAAGAAGTCAAGGGAACAGACTGTTAAGAGAAATCCAGGGATGGTTAAAATGTTAAAATCTTGTGGTGTTCACATTGGACAAATCATGAGTCATTTTGAAAACCAGTTATCAAAAATTCTCTTTTCTCAGAAAGAGTCAGGCAACTAAGTTTTTACTCTACTTAATAAGACAAGACGAGTGCTGGGGTGTATAGGAGAGACAAGTATTATAGGAGGCCAGGAAAAGAAGATGAACACTGAATAAGCATGAGAAAGTCAGAGAGGGCTCTGTAGAGAAAGTCGGGCTCAGGGTTGGGTTGAATTTTAATTTCTCCATACAAAGCCTTTTTTTTTTTTTTTTTTTTTTTTGAGACAGAGTCTCACTTTGTCACTCTGAGTTGAGTGTCGTGGTGTCATAGCTCACAGCAACCTCAAACTCTTGGGCTCAAGCAATCCTCTTGCCTCAGCCTCCTGAATAGCTAGGGCTGCAGGCACCTGCCAAGATGCCTGGCTATTTTTTTTTTCTATTTTGGGTACACATGGGGCCTTGCTTTGCTCAGGCTGATCTCAAACTCCTAACCCCGGGCAATACACCTATCTCAGCCTCCCAGAGTGCAAGGATGACAGATGTGAGCCACCAAGCCCTGCTTATACTGCCTTTCTTGATTGCCACCCTTAAACATTTCTGCCAGGGCCTCAGATTCAGTGTCACTATAAGAGACTAGCCCTGGGCGGGCACTGTGGCTCACACCTGTAATCTTAGCACTCTAGGAGGCCAAGGTGGGTGGATTGCTTGAGCTAGGAGTTCGAGACTGGCCTGAGCAAAAGCGAGACCCCATCTCTACTAAAAATAGAAAAACTGAGGCAAGAGGATCGCTTGCACCGAAGACTTGGAGGTTGCTGTGAGCTATGACGTTACAGCACGCTATCCAGGGCGACAGTTTGAGACTCCGTCAGCAAAAAAAAGAGAGACTAGTCCTTAGGAAAATTTCATAATAGTGAACACAGAGATGGGAAGCAGAGCTTAGTCCCATTTTATTTGACTATAAAGAAGGTGGCTAAACCTTCGATACCGGAATACGCAGTGTCTCTGGCATGGTCATCAATTTCGCCAAGGAGCAAAGAATTTGTGGGACCAATGGAAGATATCCCATTCACAGTTCTGTACCCTGACATTATTGGAAAAGCAAGGTTTAGCAAAGAATCTTTACTTGATAGTCAATTCATATTTAATATGTATAAGTGTACCTGTGAGAAATCAAAACACTGCTGAAAGAAATTAAAGAAGCAACTCATATGGAGCCTATACTTCCATATTCATCAGGCTTTATTTTTATTTTTTATTTATTTATTTATTTATTATTTTGAGACAGAGTCTCACCATTCTGCCCTTGGTAGAGTGCCGTGGTGTCACAGCTCATAGGAACTTCTAACTCTGGGCTTAAGTGATTCTCTTGCCTCAGCCTCTGAAGTAGCTGGGACTACGGGCACCTGCCACAACGCCCGGCTATTTTTTTGTTGTTGCAGTTGTCAATGATGTTTAGCAGGCCTGGGCTGATTTCGAGCCCACCTGCCTTGGTGTATGGGGCTAGCGCCCTAACCGCTGAGCTACGATCGCCAAGCCTGATCAGGCTTTAAATAGCTCCTCCTCCCCTTTTCCCTGAGGTGCTTTCATAAAAGGCTGGATGGGGATCCAGGACATTAATCCTTGCCTGGCAGCATGTTACCGTAGTAGAGGCTTCTCTCTCCCAAGCCAGGATGTGTCAGTGTAGGTCTAGCAAAGATCCTGAAATTCTACCCTCACCATTAATAATGGCATCCCTACTCTTACCCTGGGTATCAACAGATGGTGACTGGGGAACCTTGACTCTTACCCCCTACTAGCAGTAATAAAGCCACGCTCCCATTCCTCCACCAGAGTAATATCACAGTAGACCTGCTAAAACAGAAGATTAAAATAAGATTCAGAGTCTTATAACATAAAATGTCCAGGATACAATAGAAAATCACTCATGATACAAAGAACCAAGAACATCTCAACTTGAACAAGAAAGGGCATTTGACAAACACCAACAGTGAGATAACAAAGACTGGAATTCTTCAACAAGGGTTTAAATCAGCCATCTTTAAAATGCTCTAACAAATTATAAACATGCTAGAAAATAAATTTTTAATAGGAAGTCTCAGCAAAGAAATAGAACACATAAAGGAGAATCAAGTGGAAACTTTAGAAACTAAAAAAATGAAATAACCAAAATGAAAAACTCACTGGAAAGGCTAAACTACAAAAAGTAGAGATTGAGGAAAGAATCAATGAAATGATAATACAACAATAGAAATGACCAAGTCTGAACAACAGAGAAAAAATAAACTGGAAAAGTGAAAAGGGCTTCAGGGCATATGGGAATTTAACAGCACCTTAAATATGCATGCCTGTCAAATTTCTAGAAGGAAGGAGGAATAGTGTTGAGTCCAAGAAATATTTTTTTAAAGGGCCAGGTACAATGGCTCATGCCTATAATCTCAGCACTTTAGGAGGCTGAGGCAGGAGTGTCACTTGAGACCAGCAGTTTGAGAACAGCATGAGCAACACAGTGAAACCCTATTTCCACAAATAAATAAATAAATAACATTAGGTAGGCATGGTAGTGTATGCCTCTACTCCTACCTATATAAGAGGCTGACACATGAGGATAGCTTGTGCCCAGGAGTTCATGGCTACAGAGAACTATTATCATGCCACTGTACTCCAGCCTTGGTGACAGAGCAAGGCCCTCTCCCAAAAATAATAATAATAATAATGATGGGTGAAAATGCACAAATTAAAAAAAAATAATTTTCAAATCAATAAATAAGAATGGTATACATTTATGGCATAAAACATGATATTTTGATATATTATGGAATGGACAAATCAAGCTAATTAACATAAAAATCTCCCAAATTTGACAAAAGACATAAACCTGCAGATTCAAGATGCCAAGCAAACCCATTAGGATAAATCCAAAGAATTCTGCATGAAGACTCATTATTACCAAATTCTTGAAAACTAAAGAAAAACAAAAATCTTAAAATCAGTGAGAGATAAGCAATACCTTACTTACAGAAGAAAAACAATTTGTAGCTGGGCATTGTGGCAGGCGCATGTAGTCACAGCTACTTGGGAGTTTGAGGCAAGAGGATTGCCTGAGCCCATGAGTTTGAAATTGCTTTGAGCTAGGCTTATACAACAGGACTCTAGGGTGAAAGAGTGAGATGATCTCAAAAAAAAAAAAAAAAAAAAAAAAAGGAGAAGAAGAAGAAAAGAAAAAAGAAAAACAATTTGAATGAGAGCAGATTTCTTAACAAGAACTATAGAGTCCACAGGGAAGTGGCATATTTTTCAAGTTCTAAGAAAAAAAAAAAATTGTCAACCCAAATTTGTATATCTAGCAAAAATGTCCTTTGGGGGAAAATCAAGATATTCTCAAGAAAAGAAAAACTAATAATTTGCTGCCAGCAGAGATACCTAAAAGAATGGATAGATAAAGAAAGTCTGTGTAATGGAAAGAAAAGATAAAAGAAAGACTCTTTGGATATCAGGAAGGAAGAAAGAAAAACAAAAAGTAAAAAATATTATCAAATACAATAGACTTTGCTTCTTTTTCAGTGTTATTTAAATTAAGTTTTATAGCTAAAGCAAAAAAATCACAACGTTGATGTGATTCTAAAAATACGTAGAAGAAATACTTAAGAAAATTATATTATAAATGGTGGCAGGTAAAGAGATTAAAAGGAGGTAAAATTTCTATAGCAGAGTATTTCTCTGACTTTAATGGACTCAAACTAGAACTCAATAACAATAAAAAAAATAGTTCCAAACAATTGGAAATTAAACAACATAATTCTAAATAATCCATTGGTCAAAGAGGAAGTCTCAAGGTAAGTTTTAAAAAACAAAACAAAACAAAACACTGAATTGAATGAATGAAAATGAAAATATAACATATTGAAATATATGACATGAGCAAGATGGCAGAATAAGAGGTATCAGCCCTTGTTCCTCTACAAAAACACCAGTTTAACAGTGATATATTGAGCAAAACAGTGATATATTAAGCAAAATACTTTTTTTGAGACAGAGTCTCACTATGTCACCCTCAGTAGAGTGCTGTGGCATCACAGCTCACTGCAACCTCTTACTCTTGGGCTTAAGTGATTTTCTTGCCTCAGCCTCCCAAGTAGCTCGGACTACAGGCACCTGCCACAACACCCGGGTATTTTTTTTTTTTTTTTTTTTTTTTATGTTGTTGCAGTTGTCATTGTTGCTTAGCAGGCCCAGGCTGGGTTCAAACCTGCCTGCCTCAGTGTATGTGTCTGGCGCCCTAACCACTGAGCCACCAAAATACTTTTATGACAATTCCAGACTTTACTTAAGAAGTTGCATTATGCCAGTTCTGCACAAAGTTGAGAATAGCCACATTGAAACAAGTAAGAACAATTTCACTTTACCTACACCAGCCCCTCCTCCAAAACAGCATAGCCCATCATAGGGAGATAACACCCCAGCCTGCAATTTCACATTGGAAAACAAAGAACGTAGATGTTCTGGGGTTTTGGAAGGCTGCCTGATGAACTGGTTTTTGTCTTGCCCTACTCAAAGCACTGACAGAACCAGCATATTTTGGTTGCCTGAGGGCTACTGAGAACAAAGCAAAGTAGTGTACAACTTGCTGTGGCCAGTACAGCTCAGCACTGTTGGAAGAAGGTACATAATTTGAGGCTTCTTCTTTGGGAAGTAGGGAGACAAGTGCAGCATACATTGATGTTCCACAGCTGCCTGAGGTACTTGTGTATGTCTTGCCTGACTTAAGATGACGATGGGAAGCTAGCACACTTTGGGTGCCTTATGGCCACTGAGAACAAAAGAGAGAGTGAGGTAGTATGCTACTATAGAACCAGAGAACCTGAAATGTTATAGATACCTAGAGGGTGCAAGTGATTACACGTAAAAGCTCCTAAAAAAGAAAATAATAAGCCTCCATTTGAGAAATTACCTACACAGGCCCAGAGAGGTCACATATTCCCAAAAGGTTTCAGTGGGCCCAGAACTTGTAGATGGGCTGACTAGTGACATTCTTTCCCTGTACAAAGCTGGTCCATAGTGACTGGGAGGGGCGGCTGTTGTTTCCAATGTGCAGATCCCAACATAAACTTAGGAGACACATTAGAAAAGAGGGAAATGTGATCCAGAAAAAGGAACCAAAAAAAAAAAAAAAAAACACAAAATCATCAGAAACTAATCCCAAAGAAACAGAGTAATATCAATTATCTGACAAACAATTCAAAACAACCATCATAAACATGCTCTATGAGCTCAAAAATAATTAATAAATAAAATGAGAATATCAGTAAAGACCCAGAAAACATTAAAAAAATAACAAAACTGAAAATTTAGAGCTTAAGAATATAATAGCTGAACTGAAAAATTCACTATAGGGAATTGACAGCAGACTTGATTGAGCAGAAGGAAGAATTAGTGAACTCAAAGAGACTATTCAGGTAGAAGAACAACAACAGCAAGAGAACAAAAAAGAGTGAAGAAAATCTAAGGGACTTACAGGACACCATCAAGTGAACAAATATATGCATTTGGGATTTCAAGGAAGAGGAAAGAGAGAGAGAGAGAAAGGGACAGAAATATTATATAATGAAATCTGGGAAAGGAAATAGACATCTAGACTCAAGAAGTCTAACATATTTCATGTAGGATAAACCCAAAGAAATCTACACCAAGATACCTAATAATCAAATTGTCAAAAGTCAAACACGAGAGGCTGGGCTCAGTGGCTCATTCCTATAATCTTAGCACTCTGGGAGGCAGAGGCAGGTTGATTGCTTGAGCTCAGGAGTTCAAGAACAGCCTGAAAAGAACGAGACCTGCTCTCCAAAAAATAGCCAGGCATTGTGGTGGATGCATGTAGTTCCAGCTACTTGGGAGGCTGAGGCAAGATGATCTGTTGATCCCAGGAGTTTGAGGTTATTGTAAGCTATGATGCCATGACACTCTACCAAATGTGACAAAGTAAGACTATGTCTCAAAAAAAAAAAAAAAAAAGTCAAAGATGAGAGAGAATGTTAAAAACAGAAAGAGAATAGTGACTCATCATGTACAAGGAAAAACCCATAAGATTATCAGTGACTTTCTCAGCAGAAACTTTGCAGGCCAAAAAGAAGTGTAATAATATATTCAAAGTGCCAAAAGGAAGAAAAAACCTTCAGTAGTGAAGAAATAATAAAAACTTTCCCAGATGATCAAAAACTGAAGGAGTGGGCTTGCCGCCTGTAGCTCAGAGGCTAGGGCATCAGCCACATATACTGGAGCTGGAGGGTTCGAACCTGGCCCAGGTCTGCCAAACAATAATGACAACTACAACCAAAAAATAGCTAGGCGTTGTGGCCGGCACTTGTAGTCCCAGCTACTTGGGAGACTGAGGCAAGAGAATCACTTAAGCCCGAGAGTTTAAGGTTACTGTGAGCTGTGACTCCAGAGCACTCTACTGAGGGTGACATAGTGAGACTATGTCTCAAAGAAAAAAACAAAAAAACAAAAAACTGAAGGAGTGCATCACCATTAAACCTGACTTACAAGAGATGCTAAAGAGAGACATTTGAGTTGAAATGCTAAATACTAAACAGCAAGATTTAAATATATGAATAGTATAATGCTCACTGGTAAAGGTAAACACATAGACAAATACAGAATACTATAATAGTGGTGGGTAAGTCACTTTTAATTTTAATATATAAGTTAAAAATTAAAGTATAAAAATAACTATAACTATAAAATACATTAACTGATGCACATTATAAAAGAGGTAATTGGTGACATCAGTAACATAAACCATAGGTGGGTGGGGATGTAAAAGTGCTAAGTATTTGTATGCAATAGCAGTTAAGTTGGTCTTAGCTTAAAATAGGTTGTTATAACCATAAAATATTTTCTGTAAGCTCCATGGTAACCTCAAAGAAAATACCTTTAAATGATACACAAAAGAAAATGAGAAAGGAATCAAACCATAAAAAAGTCAATGAAATACAAAGGAGGAGAGCAAGAGAAAAAAAGAGGGACAAAAAACCCAACAAGACAGAAAACAACAAACAAAATAGCAAATAGTAAGTCCTCCCCTATCAATAAATTAAAATCTCTAATCAAAAGACAAAGAGTGGCTGAATAATTAAAAAAAAAATATCCAGGGCGGCACCTGTGGCTCAAAGCAGTAGGGCGCCGGCCCCATATGCCAGAGGTGGTAGGTTCAAACCCAGCCCCGACCAAAACAGCAAGAAAAAAAAAAAAAAAAAAAAAAAAGATCCAGTAGGGCATGGATGGTGACTCATTATTCCTTGTACTCTGGGAGGCTGAGGAAGGAGGACTGCTTGAGCTCAGGAATTCCAGATCAGCTGAGCAAGAGTGAGACCCCATCTCTATCAAAAACAGAAAAATTAGCCTGCCATCACCAGCATGGTATGCACCAGCTGCTCTAGAGGCTGAGGCAGGAAGATTGCTTGAACCAGGAGTTTGAGGTTGCTATGAGCTAGGCTGACACAATGGCACTCTAGCCTAGGAGACAGAGTGCTGTCTAAAAGAGACTCACTTTAGATTTAAGAACACAACTAGGCTGAAAGTGAAAAAATAAGAAATTATATTCCATGTAAAAGGTAACCAAAAGAGAGCAGGGAGGCCACATTTATATCGGACAAAATAGACTTTAAGCAAAAACAAACTCAAAAAAGACAAAGGAGACATTATACAATGATAAAATAGTCAAATCACCAGAGATATAACAAAAATATATATAACAAATATATATATATATTTGATATAACAAATATATATATAACATATATATATATAAAACATATATATATATATATAAATATATATATATATGCATCTAACACCAGAACACCTAAATATATGAATCCAACATTGATACAATTGAGGGGAAAAATAGCCAGCAACACAATAATAGTAGATTTCAATACCCTACTTTTAATAATGAATAGACTATTCAGAGAGAAGTTCAACAAGGAAATAAAGGACTATAGACCTTACAGACATACACAAAAACTTTCACCTAACAACAGAATACATTTTTCTCAAGCATATACAGAACATTCTCCAGAATGATCACATATTAGGTAACAAAACACGTCTTAACATATTTCAAAAAATCGAAATCTTACTAAGTACATTTTCTAAACACAATAGAAGGAAACTAAAAATCAATGGCAGAGGAAACCTTGGAAATTCACATATACATTGAAATTAAATAATACATCCTTAAACAACTAATGGGTCAAAGAAGAAAGCAAAAGGGAAATTAGAAAATATCTTAAAATAATTGAAATCAAAACACAGCATAACAAAACGTTTATATTGGATGTAACTCAAGCATTATTAGGAGGGAAGTTTATAGCAATAGAGGCCCAATTAAGAATAAAGAAGAAAGGAAGATCTCAAGTAAAGTAACCTGACACTTTAAGGAACTAGTAAAAGAAGAGCTGGCTGAGTGCAGTGGTGCACACCTGTAATCCCAGCACTTTGGAAGGCTGAGGCATGAGGATTGCTTGGGGCCAGGAGTTCAAAACCAGCCTGGCAACATAGCAAGACTCTGTCTCTACAAAAAATAAAAATAAAAAATTAGCCAGATGTGGTGGCGCACACCTGTAGAGAAGAAGAAGAAAAAGAAAGAGAGAGAGAAGAAAAAGAATAAGAATAAACTAAGCCCAAAGTTAGAAAGTATTTTACGAAGAAGACTTCAGTGGCAATCTTGACCACAAAAATAAACAAATGGGACTTAATTAAACTGAAAAGCTTCTGCACAGGTAAGGACACAACAATTAAAGCACACAGACAACCTTCAGAATGGGAAAAGATATTTACATGTTATAAATCTGACAAAGGGTTGATAACTAGAAGCTACAGAGAACTCAAATTAATCAACAACAAAAAAAAAGAACCAACATTCCCATCCATCACTGGGCAAGAGACATGAACAGAACCCTCCTGAGGAAGACAGATGAATGGCTAAGAAACATATGAAAAAATGCTCATCATCCCTAATTATCAGAAAAATGCAAATCAAAACCACCCTGAGATATCACCTAACCGCAGTTAAGATCAGCCCACATCACAAAGTCCCAAAGCTGCAGATACTGGCACTGATGTGGAGAGAGAGAGACTTTTACACTGTTCGTGGGACTGCAATCTAATATAATTTCTTTGGAAAAAAGTTGGAGAATTCTCAAATAATTCAAAGTAGACCTTCCATTTGATCCCACAATGCCATTACTAGGCATCTACCCAGGAGAAAAAAAAAATCATTCTATTATAAGCACATTTACACTAGATTATTTATTGCAGCTCAATTTACAATTGCCAAGATGTGGAAACAACCTAAATGGCCATCAACTCATGAATGGGTTAATAAACTGTGGTATAAGTATACCATGGAATACTATTCAGCCATAAGAAATGGCGACTTTACATCTTTTGTATTAACCTGGATGGAGTTGAAACACACTCTTCTCAGTAAAGTATCACAGGAATGGAAAAGCAAGTATCCAAAGTACTTAATACTAATATGAAGCCAGTAGCTGATCTAATACATACCCACACAAGAGAAAAATTCAATTCAGATTGAGGGGAGGGGGTAGAAGGGAAGGGATTGCTGTGCTCCAACTTACTGGCTATAATATAAAGGTATATAGTGCACCTCCTGCATGCAAGACACAACTACAACAGGGACTTGACCTAACAAATGCAAACATTGTAACCTACTTGTAGCCTCATATTAATCTGAAATTTTAAAAAAGTTAGGAAGTAATTCTGATCAGGGCAGAAATAAATGAAATGGAGAATAGAAAAGAAAAACAACAACAAAACACAGAGCTGTTTTCTTTTGAAAGATTAACAAAATTGGCAAAACTATAGCTAGATTAACTGAGAAAAAAGAAGAGTCAACAAATAAAATGAGAAATGAAAGGAACATCACAACTGATGCCATGGAAATTTAAGAGTATAAGAAACTACTCTGAAAATTCACATATTAGCCAACACATTTGGGTAACCCAGAAGAAATGGATAAATGTGTAGAAACATACAACCTACCAAAACTGAATCATCAAGAAATAAAGACTCTAAATAGACATAACTAGTAAAGATACTGAATCAGTAATCAAAAACCTCCCAACAAAGACAAGCCAAACATCAGATGGCTTTACTGGTGACGTCTACCAAACATTTCAGGAAGAATTAATGCCAATATTTTTTAAATGATTTCAAAAAGTTTAAGATGAAGGAACATTTCCAAACTCATTTTATTAGGCCAGCATTACCCTGATATCAAAGCCAGAAAAAGATACAAGAAAAGAAAACTATAGGCCAATATCCCTGATGAATACAGATTAAAAAATCCTCTAGAAAATACTTTGAAACATAATTCAACAACACACTAAAAGGATGAAATACCACGAACAAAGGGAATTTATCCCTGGGATGCAAGGTTAGTTCAACATATGAAAGTCAATCAATGTGATACACACATTTAAAGAATGAAGTTTTTTTTTTTGTTTGTTTGTTTTTTTAGAGACAGAGTCTCACTTTATCACCCTTGGTAGAGTGCCATGACATCACAGCTCACAGCAACCTCCAACTCCTGGGTTTAGGCGATTCTCTTGCCTCAGCCTCCCCAGTAGCTGGGACTACAGGCACCTGCCACAACACCCGGCTATTTGTTTTGTTGCAGTTTGGCCAGGGCTGGGTTTGAAGCCACCACCATCGGTATATGGGGCTGGCGCCCTGCTCACTGAGCCACAGGCGCCACCCAAGTTTTTATTTTTTTAAATCACATGATCATCTCAATAAATAAAGAAAAATTATCCAATAAAATTCAATACCCCTTAGTGATAAAAACACTCAATGAACTATAAATAGAAGGAAATTACCTCACCATAATAAAGACCATATATGAAAAGCCCACAGCTAACATCATAATGGTAGAAAACTGAAAACTTTTCATCTAAGATGAGGAACAAAACAAAGATGCCTATTCTCACTACTTCTATTGAACATAGTACTAAAAGTACTACTATGGCAATTAGGCAAGAAAGAGCAATACAGAACAATAGGTGAGTTTTGTAATTGCTTGCACAAACAGCAATTGGGCAAGAAAAAGAAATAAAAGGCATCCACGTTGGAAAGGAAGAAGTAAAATTATTTCTGTTTGCAGATGGCATGCTCTTCTATGTAGAAAACCCTAAAGATTCCACACACCGAAAGTGTTAGAACTAATAAACAAGTTCAACAAGGCTGTAGGGTACAAAATCAACATATAAATATCAGTTGCATTTTGATATGCTAACAATAAACAATCAGAGAAGGAAATTAAGAGAACAATCTCACTTATAGCAGCATCAAAAAAAAAATACTTTGGAATAAATTTAACTAAGAAAAACAAGGACTTATACACTAAAAATTATAAACCATTGCTGAAAGAAATTAATGAATACACAAACAAGTGGGAAGATAAGACCATGTTTTGGATTGAAAGACTTAGTATATTAAAGTGTCCATACTATTCAAAGTGATCTACAGATTCGATGCAATCCCTATCAAAATCATATTGACATTTTTTACAGAAATAGAAAAAAATACTAAAATTTAGATGGAAATTTAAAGGACCCCAAATAGACAAAACAATTTTGAGAAAGAACAAAACTGGAGGACTCACTCTTACTAATTTTAGAGTACTGCAAAGCTATAGTAATCAAAAACAGTATGGCACTGGTATAAAGGCAGACATATAGACCAATGAACCAAATAGAGAGCCTGACAATAAACCCACACCTACACAGTCAACTGATCTCTGACCAGAGTGCCAAAAGTACACAATGGGGAAAGGGCAGTCCCTTCATTATTGATGCTAGTAACATTGTATATCCACATGCAAAAGAATGAAACTGGACCCTTATTTTGCACCATATCAAAAACTTAAAATGGATTAAAAATTTAAACATAAGACTGGAAACTATACAATTCTGAGAAGAAACCATAGCAGAAAAATTTCATGATATTGGTTTTGGCAATTATTTCTTATATATGACACCAGAAGTATAGGCAATGAAAACAAAAATACACAAGTAGTATATCAAACTAAAAAGCTTCTGTGCAGCAAAGGAAACACTCAAAAGAATAAAAGGCAACCTACAAAAGTGAAGAAAATATTTTCAAACTATACATCTGATAAGGAGTCAGTATCCAAATTATTTAACTCCTACAACTTAATAGTAAAATAATAATAACAACAACAACAACACAAAACAATCAATTTAAAAACAGGCAAAGGGACTGAATAGAAATTTCTCCAAAAGAAGACATACAAATGGCCAACAGATATGTGAAAACATCACTAATTGTCAGGGAAATGCAAATCATAGCCACAATGAGGTATCATATCACATCTGTGAGGATGGCCATTATCAAAACAAACAAACAAACAAAAAATAGTAAGTGCTGGCAAGCATATAGTGAAATTGGAACCCTTGTGCACTGTTAGTGTGGATGTAAAATAGTGTAGTTGTTAATGGAAAACAGTATAGAGTTCCCTCAAAAAAATTAAAAATAGACCTATCATATTATCCAGCAATCTCATGTCTGGGTATGTATCTAAAAGAATCGAAATTAGGATCTCTAAGAGATATTTGCATTCCTACATTTATTGCAGCATTATTCACAGTTCTATATCTAGAACACTTACAGAACTCTCAAAACTCAACAGTAAAAACAAACAATCCAATTAGAAAATGGGCCAAAGATATGAAGAGACATTTAATTGAATAAGATACAGGGAGGGCAAAACAAACACAAGAAAAGATGTCAAACATTATTAGCCATTAGAGAAATGCAAATAAAATCACAATAAGGTATCACTGTAGGCTCGGCGCCTGTGGCTCAGTGGCTAGGGCACCAGCCACACACACTGGGGCTGGAGGGTTCAAACCTGGCCTGGGCCTGCCAAACAACAAAGACAACAACAACAACAAAAAATGGACGGGTGTTGTGGCAGGCACCTGTAGTCCCAGCTACTTGAGAGGCTGAGGCAAGAGAATCGCTTAAGCCTAAGAGTTTGAGGTTGCTGTGAGCTATGATGCCATAGCTCTCTACCAAGGGCAACATAGTGAGACTCTGTCTCAAGAAAAAAAGAAAAAAATCACTGTATACCTATCAGAATGGCCAAAACTAAAAACACAGAAAACAAAAACCACGACAATATCAAATGCTGGCAAGGATGCAGAGAAACTGGAACTCTCTTACATTGCTGGTGAGAATGCAAAATAGTACAGCCACTTAAGAAAAATAGTTTGTCAGTTTGTTAGTTTCTTTTAAAACTAAACATAGACTTATGATACCACTTTACAATCACACTCCGAGGCATTCATGGCAGAAAGATGAAAATTTACTTCTACACAAAAGCCTGTACTTAAATGTTAACAACAGTTTTATTTGTAATAAACAAAACCTGGAAATAACAAAAGTCCCTCAATAGATAAATGGATAAATAAATCTGGTATAACTGTATTGTGTAATATTTCTCAGTAGTAAAAGCTACTGTAACAACATAAAGGCGTCTCAAGGGCATTATGCTAAGTGAAAAAAAGTGGAAAAGGTCAGTACTTTATTATTCCATTTATAAAAACTCATGAAATGACAATTACAAAGAAGGAAAACAAGTTAGTATTTGTTAGAAGTTATTAATGGTGGAGATAGATGGAGGGTAAGACCATTAAAAGGTAGCACAGGACATATGGAATATTTACTGATTGCAGCACTGGTTAAATAAATCTATATACATTATAAAATAACAAAGAACTATACACACACATTGTTCCAATATCAATTTCCTGGTTTTTAAATTTTTTTAAAGACAGGGCCTTGCTCTGTTTTCCAGGCTAGAGCATAGTAGCATCATAATAGCTCACTGAAACCTCAAACTCCTGGGCTTAAGTGATCCTCCTACCTCAGCCTCTCATGTAGCTTGTATGGCGGGACTACAAGCGCCCGCCATAACGCCCAGCTAATTTTTCTACTTTTTTTGTATAGAGGGGATCTCACTTAGGCTGGTCTTGAACTACTGGCCTTAAGGGATCCTCCCACCTTGGCCTCCCAAAGTGTTAGTATTAACACTTTCATGACCCACTGAACCCAATTTCCTGCCTTTGATATTACAATTATATAATGATTGAGGTAAACCAGATGAAGATCATATGGAGCCTTTCTGTATTATTTTTATAACTTCTTATGAGTCTTTTATTATTCATAACAAAATATTCAAAAGAGAAACCACTTATAAAGCAAATAACTCAGATACAAGAGTATGGAAGCTAAAACGCAAAGCATAAATAAATAAACTGTTTTATTATAATAACCTATAATAGTATGCCACTTTTAAGAAGAAACAGATTTTAAACAAGGAAGGCTGTACGTGTAGGCCAGTGACATATAATACCAAGGACATTTAATGGTGAGATCAAAACATGTGATTAAAAACAAAATTAGAGCCACAGATTAAAACATCTCATCTTAAACCAGGCAATTAGCAAATGTAATGGGCTGGCAGTAGGCCACGTAAATTACTTTTACAAACAGTGAAAAATACATTGCAAGGGGTTTTCAAACCAGTTGCTCAAACTTTCATCCAATAAGTGGTGGGAATGGGAGAATTTTCATGCTGGATAACCTAGAACCTGTTCCTATGACTGTCATCCAGTTAATTGACTTACATATACCCTTTGTAGGGTGTCCTCAAATTGCTTTTCACTATCGGATATATATTCATTTTCAGTTTACTATGGAAAGGATATTTGTGTTGGATAAAATATTTAGTGATAATTAGAAAGGAGAACGGGGGGGATGTCACCTTTTTTTACACTGTCCAAAATGATAGTCACTAGCCACATGAAGCTATTTTAAATTTAAAAGGATAAAAATTAAATGAAATAAAAAATTTAGTTCTTATACATGTTCCAAGCTCAATAGCCACATGTGGCTAGTGGCTACCATATTAAAACAGTGGAGACAGAACTTTACCATCATCACAAAAAGTTTTATGGGATAGTGCTGCTTTAGTGTATGAACATGTCACTTCATGTCACACAATCATAGGTAGAGTTAGAGCCCTAAGAACTCTGACAGCAATTGGTATTGCATTAACTGGTTTGCATTTATATATAATTCCATCTCTAGTAATATTTGGCATTATGTTGCAGTGGTTCAATACTAGGGCTTTCGGGTACAGTAAGGCTGGATGTCGATTTTAGCTCCAAACTTCATTAAATTGCATGACCTTGGACATGTTATTTCACTTCTTCATGCCTGTTTTCTCATTTTTTAAAAGGTAGGGGCTGGGGAATAATAGTACTTACGTTATAGAGTTGTTGTGAAGATTACATGATATAAATTCAATATTTGATATGTGATCTATAAATGCTAGCTGTTTATAAATTAATCTTTAAGTCAGGATGATGAATGTGGCTTATTCTAGGACCTAGGATCCAGGTGGCCCATGGAAAAGACAATAAGGAACATTCAAATATATAAGCAACAAGAGAATCAGACCCTAACAGGGCCCCGCTGACTCTTGATGAACATAAACAGCAACCACATCTTTCCCCTACAACTTGGGGCGAGCAATAAAAGAGAACAGATATTCTCCTCTGAGATTTGTCTTGCAGCTTTCAAAAAGTCAAAGGGTACCTTACCCTTGGCCTTAAGGGACTCAGAATTGAAAGTTAACCACCATGAGATATCAAAGAAACTGAAAGCACAATATATTGTTTATAAAAGAAGATTCCTAAACAAGTCACTCAGTAGGAGAGGCATTTGGAGTTGTTTTCCCAGCTGTTTCTAGCAATCAGATCCAACTCCTTGATGTATTATTATGGTAAAATAGCACTATACCCAATCCTTTGTGAATACCATACAATAGGCCTACCAAACTTCCATAATTAATTGGATAAATATTTATTGAGTACCTACTATCTACAGGGCACTTTTCTTTCTTTTTTCTTTCTTTTTTTTTTTTTTGAGACAGAGTCTCACTTTGTCACCCTCAATAGAGTGCCATGGTGTCATAGCTAACAGCAACCTCAAACTCCTGGGCTCAAGCGATCCTCTTGCCTTAGCATTCCAAGTAGCTGGGAGTACAGCACCTGCCACAACGCCCAGCTATTTTTTAGAGACGGGATCTCACTCTTGTTTACATCGAACTCCTAAGCTCAGGCGATCCACCTGGTTTGGCCTCCCAAAGTGCTAGGATTACAGGCTTGAGCCACTGCACCTGGCAACTACAGGACACTTTTGCTCTACACCAGGCATCAGCAAACTATGGCTGGGGCCACATTCAACCCATCTCATGTTTTTGGATAGCAAGGTAAGAATGATTTTTGCATTTTTAAATGGTTGAGAGAATTGTCCTCAACCACTATTATGGAACACTCAATGGCTTTGGAAATTAACTTTTACTTTGGACTTGATAATGTTTCTTAATTATTTCAACCAAAAATTATAAGATAAAACAATGCTTATATGTGAAACTTATACTATAGTGATACCCCATAAACAATTAATAGTTTGAATCACAAGTAATGTAAAGATGTTTTATATACTTCCCATATTGTCACAAGCCAAAACAAGAAAACCACAGACACTACTTTACAACTATTAGAATGCCTGTAATAAAAAAGATGGACCATAATATGCATTGGTAAAGACGTGGAGAAATCTGAACCCTCAAACAACTGCTGGTGGGTAGGCAAAATGGTACAGAGAGACTTTGGTAAACAATCTGAAAGTTCCTTAAAAATTAAATGCAGAGTTATCATATAATCCAGCAGGTTCACTCCTAGATAAATATTCAAGAGAAATGAAATTATATGTCTGCACAGAAACTCGTACATGAACGTTTATAGCATTGTTATTCATAATAACCAAAAGGTGGTATACAACAAATGCCCATAAATGGTTGAAAAGATAAACAAAATCTATTATGTCCATAAAATGGAACAGTATTCAGTCATAAAAAGCAATGAAATACTGATACATGCTCCAACATGGCTAAACCTTGAAAACCTTATGCTAAGTGAAAAAAAATACAGATATGAAAGACCACGTACTCTATTATTCTATTTATATTAAATGTCTAGAAAATGAAAACCTATAGAGACAAAATATATTAGTGGTTACATAGGGCTAAGGAGAGAAATGGGGAGGTCTGAAAACAGGCATGAGGTTCCTTCTGGGGTGATGGAAATCATTTAACACAAAAATGTGATGGTAACACAAGTATATAACTATTTATAATCATTAAACTGTACACTTAAAAATAGCAAAACTACAAAGTCAGAAATAAATTCAGCAGTTGTCAAGGGTGGGAGTAGGGGGAGAGAAGTGACCATAAAGGAACATGAGAGAACTATGGGGAGTGACAAAAATATTCTATATCTTGATTGCACTGGTGGTTACGAAACCATATGTATTTGCCCAAGTACATTGAACTTTCCACCCAAAAAGAATAAGATTTGCTGTGTGCAAATTATACCATGAGAAAGCTGAGATCTAAAAAAAATAGTTAAAACAAGAAGCAGTATCTCTATTTCCACACAAATGTGCACCATGTGTATATGTATATATGTGTATTTATATATGTGTATGTATCTGTAAATATATAGTATACATATATGTGTGTTTGTGTGTATACTATAGACCCAGTAGTGGTTTTTGGACTTTGAGGCAAGTAACAAAGGATATTTCCATATTCCCAAACCCATTTAACTGTGCAATTGAGCACCTTTCACCAAACTTTCAATTGGAAGTGATTAATCTGCAATGTAGTGACATGCTAAAAGGCAATATTAAGAGAAGAACAGAATTCTATCCCAAGCAATGAATATGCTCATATTAAAATCCTATGCCAAGTACCCTTGATAGTATATGATGAGAATGCCATTTCACCTCTGCAGACTCCCATCCAAAAACATAACTCCAGTATAACCATGAAAAACACATCAGACAAACTCAAACTGAGGGATTTTTCTACAAAATACCTGACCAGTATTCCTTAAAACTATCAAGGTCATCAAAACAAGAAATGTCTGAAAAATTGCCACATGCCAAAACAAGCTAAGGAGACACAATGACTAAATATAATGTGGCATCCTGGATGGAATGCCATCCAGAGATAAACTAGTAAACTTGGAATGAAGTGTGGGGTATAGTTAATAGTAATATACCAGTGTGGCTTTATCAGTTGTGACAAATATAGCAAGCATGTAAGATGTTAAAGATACGAGATTCAGCAAGTGGTGATGGGACAATTTGGATATCCACATGAAAAAAGATGAACTTAGACCTTCACTTCACATCATATAAAAAAATTAACTCGAAACTACTCATAAACTAAAAATTAAGAGCTCAAACAACAGAAGTTTAAGAAGAAAACATAGAAGAAAAATCACTGAAACCTTAGATTAGGCAAAGGCTTCTTAGGTACAACACTAAAAGCATGGTCCAGAAAAGAAAAAACTGAAAAATTGGACCTCATCAAAATGCACTTTTTACTTTAAAAGGCACTATTAAGAAAAGGAAAAGACAAACAACAAACTGGGAGAAAATATGTACATATCATATATCTGACAGAGATTGCATCTAGACTATACTATGTACACCTATAAATAATCCTTATAACTAAACAACAAAGACAAATAAGCCAATTTAAAAATAGAAAAAATACAACAGACCCTTTATTGAAGAATACATACAAATGGCTAATAAACTCATGAAAACATGCTCACTGACATCAGTCATTAAGGAACTACAAATTAAAATCACAGTATCACTTCACATCCACTTAGAATGGCTATTATAAAAAATACAGTAAATAAAAAGTGTTGGCAAGTATGTGGAGAAATAGGAACATTACATACATTACTAATGGAAATGCAAAATAGCAGTACCACTTTGTTTTCTTTTTGTTGTTTTTTTGAGACAGAATCTCAATATGTCGCCCTGGGTAGCGTGCCATGGTGTCACAGCTCACAGCAACCTCCAACTCTTGGGCTTAAGCGATTCTGTTGCCTCAGCCTCCCAAGTAGCTGGGACTACAGGTGCCCGCCACAAGGCCCAGCAATATCTTGGTTGCAGTTGTCATTGTTTCTTGGCAGACCTGGGCTGGATTCGAACCCGCCAGCTCCAGGGTATGTGGCTGGCACCCTAGCCGCTGAGCTACAGGCACCAAGACAGGGCTACCACTTTGTAAAAAAAGTTTTGCAGTTTATGAAAAAGTTTAACATATATTTTCCCTGTGATCCAGTAATTTCACCCTTATTAGTTATCTACCAAAGAGAAATGAAAGCCTATGTCCACAAAAAGACTTGCGTACAAATTTTGATACCAGTACTAGTCACAACAGCCAAAAGTTAGAAACAACCTACATGTCTATCAGCTGGTGAGTAAATAGAAAAAAAATGTGTTACACCCAGAAAGTAGAATACTATTTGGCAAAACAGTAACAAAGTACTGACACACACTACAATATGGATGAACCTTAAAAATATGCTAAGTAAAGAAGCTACACACAAAAGACCATATATTACATGATTTCATTTACATGAAATGTCCAAAGTAGGTACATTTATAGAGATAAAAGACTAGGTTAGTGGTTGTCTGGGGTTGGGAGTGGAAATAGGGATTAACTGTAAATAGTCATGAGGGATCTTATGGGGGGGTGAAAATGTTCTAAAATTGATTTATGGTGATGGCTGCTCTACTAAGTAAAGTTGCTAAAAATCATTTATGCGCTTGAAATAGACAAATTTTAGAATATGTCAAATATATTTCAATAAAGCTGTTCAAATACAAAGAAAATGGTAGGGGAAACTGGGCCAATTGAGCCCCAACTAATCAAAATGTCATGCCCCCAAAAGAATTCCATTCTTCTCATTAGTAGCCCTGTATTACAAAAAGGTACTGAATTATTATTCTTATATTTTGAATTTTTTCACAAATTTGTTGAAATTTGTTTTCTCTCTTGTCATATAAGTACCTAAAAAATATTCTCAATTTTGCCTTTTGGCCCCCAACACCTAAAATGTTTACTATCTGGTCTTTACAGAAAGTTTGCCAAGACCTATTTCTACATCATAACAGAATACACATAAACACCTTCAGTCTCTTTCTTGCATGTATTCTTATCATTACTTAGTTTTGGAATAATGCCCTTCTGGATAGGCCCTATAAAGGACAAGCCTTGCATCGCTTCTGCTATTGCACCATTTGGGATTTCCATAAAAAGAAACACAATTAGCTTAATAGTTTCAGCAAAGCCCCCATGTCATCGTTAAAATCGTGATATTAAAGTGACAACATCACATCCTGGTATCCCTAAGATAACCCGCATCAAGTTGTGATGCCACCAGGTTACCTACTCGCCAAGGTCTCTTAGATATCAAGTAGCTCCCACAGCATCACACGCTGCCTTTGGCATCACCGTGGCACATCACCTTAGTATGGTGTCATATGCTATCACTGCTGTGGCAGAACCCTACCCTGATGCCACGCCGCTGAGATGTCAGAGTAATTAACCCCTATTTCTTTCCACTCACAGGACAGTGACAAGGAGGGGGAGGGTAGGGTAGCCACAGACACCGGCTCAAGCTTAGGAGGTAATACACAGCTCTAACTGTTGTCCCTTCCGCCTGCCACTGCAAGTCAGGGACCCCAGGAGACAGGACCTTTAGAGCCTCCCATAATTCTCTTGCCCTGCCCCCGCACCCGTTTCGTGTGGTCGACTCAAGGGCTCAACTGAGACCACCCACCCCGGCTCTCACACAAAGTTCCACTCGAAGCCGCTTCCCGTACCTGACTCCATTCTCCAGCTGTCATCCTGGGCCAATTCCACCGGCAACTTGACTACGGGTGGGCGCAAGGAAACCTGGGACTTGTAGTTCCTAGCTGCTAGGGGCCGAGTCTGTGAGGGCGGAAAAGGCTCCTCTCTGTCCGGAACTACCCTCAAACTTCAACTCCCAGAGGCGCTACGCGATGGGAACAAGAAAAGGGAACGAGGAAGCTTGGTGATTGGTGGAGTTCTGCCTACTCTTTTGACTGGCAGCCGGATCCGACGCCGTGAGGCGGGCATTGCGCGCGTTCGCGGAGATCTTGGGAAAGCGAAATGGAGGGGTGTGTGTCTAACCTGACGGTCTGCAATCTGGCCTACAGCGGGAAGCTGGAGGAGTTGAAGGAGAGAATCCTGGCCGATAAATCCCTGGCTACTAGAACTGACCAGGTAAAGCAGCTCTAGGGCCTTTCCGTAGCCGGCCGCCTCAACGAAACCCTACGTGGCTTCCCGGGCCTGGCCCAAGCGAAGGTCAATTGTGCGAGGGGCAGATTCCCGCCCCAGCAGTCCCCCGGGTTCACTCTGATCTGGCTGCAGAAGCTACCCCCGCAGACCTCAATTATGTTTAAATATGTTTTTTTGGCCCGGCCTTTAGCTCTCTGAATTTTGGATATTTCTAGAACATCTGCCGCTTTTCTCAGGAATGCCCCATCCGTGAGGAGGAAGGCTTTTAGTATGGATTTCTTTATCTTTCCTAGAAACTCTATTCGGTGAAACACGTGTAACTGAACTCCACTTCTGGGCCAGGCAGTTTGCTAGGAGCTGGGGATACGGTTGAGTGAAAGAAGCATACGATAAAGTAATCACAAAAGAAGATGTCAGATTACAAATAACTCGGGAGAAAAGTTTACTTGGGGTTTTCAGAACACGGTAATTGGGAAAGTTTTTGCAAAGAATTGAAGGATGAGTAGGATTTCCTTGGGGAATAAAAGCCATTCTGAGCAGAGGCAAACAAAAGTGAATGGATGCTGGGAAGTGTTTCTTTCTGCTTTCTTGCTCAAAGGATTCATGATACCCTCAGTAAACCCACAAATATTTATATGTTGTTTTCTGTTTGGGGGGCACTGTGCTAAGCACCAGCGAGACAATATCCTATACTTAATTTTGTGTCTTTTGGAAGACAATTTGAAATCAGGAGACAGATTTTCCTTTTCTGGAACTTTCCCTTATTATTCAACCTGAAAATGGCTTTACTTTTACCTTCATTATGGTCTGATAATATTTAATAATTTAAATTCAAATGTAATAAATCATGTTAAGATTTAATAATACTCCATGTAAGATTTAACCATTCTTCAGCCCAATCAATGACTTATAAAGGGAGGGAGGTATTCAAGATCAAGAAATTTAAGAAACATAACCAGATGCCATTTGTAGCCTTTGTTTCATTCCTGATTTAAGCAAACCAACTGCAAAAAGATTTGGAGGACGATTTGAGAAATCTGAATACAGACTGGGTATTAGATTTCATAAAAGAGTTAGTGTTAATTTTAATAGGTGTGACAATGATGTAATAGTTATATAAGAAAATACACTTATTTTTTTAAAAAATGAAATATTCAGGTGTAAAAAGTCATATTTAGGATTTCTTTTTAGAAACCAGCAAGGAAAAAAAAACGATGAAGCAAATATGGCTATATTTATTGCTAAATCTAGGTGATGGGCATGTGGGATTTAATTATAGTCCCTCCATTTTTATGTGTTTGAAATTTTTTGTAATACAGTTTTAAATTATTAAACATTCCTATTATTAAATTATTAAAATTGTTAAACATTTTGTATTAGTGCTGAGAAATATAGCAGTCACTGCAAATAGGGATTTCCTTTGAGAAATATGACCACTAGCTTATTGCTTTTTATAAATAATAATTTTGTTGTTCCCTGATTCTGTGTGGTATGTTTTCTAAATGCCTACATAGATTCAACTAGTTTTATGAACATTGCTTCCCTAATAAGATTCATGTGTTCTTTCCAGAACAACCAGCTTGAAGTCAGTATGGAGTAGAGATTTCAAAGTCAGATAGGGTTTGTACCCCAACTGCACCATTTACTAGTTGCTTACCCAGAGGATTTTTAATTTCCTCAATGCATGTGAAAATCCCAGCACAGTGCTTGACATAACAAAAGTACATACATGGCATAATAGTAAACAGCCAAAGCTCTGTATCTGCCAAAGCATTGAAATTGGTTTCTTGCTTTACTATTTTTATCACTGTATTCTGCCCAGAATTATTTAGATTCATCGATGTTATTCTTCCCATGTTAGTAAAACCTTAGTCTGTCTATATTATTAGTAAGTAATATAGTTTAAGGTTACCTACCTGAAGATCCAGTGCTCTCCATTTCTTCTTTTGAAACTATAGGATTGCCAGCACCAATGTTATTTTCTTCTGCTTTTTTGCCTTAGTTCTATCTCTTCAAGAACGTTTATCTTCTTGATTCTCTTTTTCCCACGTAGGACAACAGAACTGCCTTGCACTGGGCATGCTCAGCCGGGCATACAGAAATTGTTGAATTCTTGTTGCAACTTGGTGTGCCAGTGAATGATAAAGATGATGTGAGTATTCAGCAGAGTTGATAAATTCCTAGTTATCTTTAGACTCCAGACTGGTGTTAACCGAAGCCTGAGTATTAAGCTCATAAACAAAATTATAACCTTTACTGCTAAGAAGTAAAGTTCTGGTGATCAAGAGACTAGTGGTTGCATTATTTTAAAATGTTAGTTTTGCCACTTTGTGATTTAGCATAAACATACAGATCAAGGCTTATTGTGGTGAACCCCAAAAGACTCTAAACTCTTTTATTATGTTGAAATTTTTTTTGGTTAACGTTGCCTTGAAAGCGAGGGGGAATATAAAGAGATTTATTGTACTGGTATTGGTTTCCTTAGGATTAGACATGTGAGGAATAAGAATGGAACCTTTTCTTTTGCTTTTGTAAAGCTCTTTATAAATCTTGCCTAAATGTTAGCATTAATCCCTCTGCCTTTTCTTCCTGGATTTTGTACTGCCCACTTCTTTTATAGGCGGGTTGGTCTCCTCTTCATATTGCTGCTTCTGCTGGCCGGGATGAGATTGTGAGAGCCCTCCTGGGGAAAGGTGCTCAAGTGAATGCTGTCAATCAAAATGGATGTACTCCCCTCCATTACGCAGCTTCCAAAAATAGGCATGAGGTATGGTTCCATCCCTAGGCTACTTCTGTTGAGTTCTAAACATACACACAAGCACAAATAGACCTCTGTGTTGTTTTCTTCTCTGTTTTTCCAGATTGCTGTCATGTTACTGGAAGGTGGCGCTAATCCAGATGCCAAGGACCATTATGAGGCTACAGCAATGCACCGCGCAGCAGCCAAGGGTAACTTGAAGATGATTCATATCCTTCTGTACTACAAAGCATCCACAAACATCCAAGACACTGAGGGTAACACTCCTCTGTAAGTGACAAGTAGCAGTCATTTGTATTCTGCCTGGCATTAGCCCTCTTGCAATAATTCTTGCATATTTCTTTTTTCATTCTGCTTATAAATGCAATACATATTAATGGCAAAAAATTTGAAAGTACACAAAAGTATAAAGAGAAAAATTAAAATTACCTATCATCTTGCCACTCTGAAATAACCCCTGATAACATCTTTGTGTATTGCCTCCCAGTTTTTTATATGCAAATGTGTGTATTTTACACACTTATTTTTCAACAAAATTGGGATCATACTGTGTATGCAGTTATATTTTTTTCTTTTCACCTCAGCATATTGTGAGCATTTTCCCATGCTTAAAAATTTTTATTGGTTGCATGCAATTCCATTTGATGGATCTGCCATTTAATCATTCCTCTTTTGCTGCATATTTAATTTGTTTGAGTTTTCCACTATTATAAATAATGCTACATTGACTAAAATTGTACAAAAACCTTTGGCCATATTTCTGATTATTACTTTAGTATAGACTCCTAGAAATTGAATTGCTAGGTCAACAAATACATTTTAAGATTATTGCTATATATTGCCAAATTGCTTCCAGAGGAGTTGTATCATTGTACCCTCCAAACAGCTATTTAAGAGTGCCTATTACTCCACACTAACACCAAAATTATGCTTTTGTTATGTGAAAATGGTATTTATAGTTGTAATTTACATTTTAATTAGTAGATCTGAACTTTTTTAATGCCTATAGCTCATTATATTTTCTAATTATAACTTTTTTGTGTCCCTTTTTCTTTTCCTTTTGGGGAATTAATTTATTTTTACTGGTTTTTAGGTGCTCTTGTCTTGACATATTAAAAATATTAACCTCCTTCAATGTTAGTTGAAAATATTTTTTCTAGTTTGTCTTTTCATTTTGTTCATGAATTTGTTAAATAGCAGAAGTTTTTAATTTCTGTGTAGCCTAATTTATTAATCTTTCTTCATGACTGGAAAGTTATTCCTCACTCTGAAATTAGTTAAATATTTACCTTTTTATTGTAGGTTTTTAAAAGTGTTTCTTTGGTTTTGATTGAGGATTATTGTTTTGCATTTAACTCTTAAATCCGTCTGGAATTTTATTTATGTGTATGGCCTGAAGATGTTTTTTTCCCACAGTACTTGGCCACTTTTCTTCTTTGTTGAGTGGTGATGTTTTTTTTAACCAGAAATTCTGTGAGTCTTCTCTTTAATCCAGAATGAGGTTCAACCTTTTCCAGTTTGACTTTAAACTGACTTTTTAAAAGTATTGTTTTTTTAGCTCAATTTAAAATTTTTTTAATTTAATTCAATTAAAAAAAAATCTTTTGGCTCTGTAACATTGCTCAGTGATTAGGCTGCCAGCCACATACACCGAGGCTGGCAGGTTCAAGCCTGGCCTGGGCCTGCTAAACAATAATGACAACTGCAACCAAAAAATAGCTGGACGCTGTGGTGGGCTCCTATAGTCCCCAGCTACTTGGGAGGCTGAGACAAGAGAATCTCTTAAAGCCCAAGAGTTTGAGGTTGCTGTGAGCTGTGACACCACAGCACTGTACCAAGCGCGACATAGTGAGCTCTGTTTAAAAAAAAAAAAAAAACTTTCCTCAAGTTCTAAGAGACACTGTTTAGAAAGACCTAAATATTCTCTTTTCTTCGTAATTAAAATGGCATGATAGACGAGAGGAAATCTAGGGGTCATATAGTTTAGGGTCCTGGGAAGAGTGTAGGATTTAGGATGGCTAGTTGCTATTCACCCAATTCAAACTCTACTTTTACTACCTATATAAAATTCTTGCATTAAGCAACTTACCTAAGTTATTTAATATTCCTGAGTCTTAATTTTCTGATCTATAACATGAGGATAGTAATTCCTTTTTTACTAGATTGTTGTGGGGTTTAAGTAAAATAACAAGTAAATTGAAATTTAAGAAGAGTACATGAGGATTAGCATAGAAGACTGTAAAAGTCTCATAATTTATCAGATTTTAATTTTTTTTTTTTTTTTTTTTTTAAGACAGATTCTTACTGTGTCGCCTTGGGTAGAGTGCTATGACATCACAGCTCACAGCAACCTCAAACTCTTGGGCCTAACCAATTCTCTTGCCTCAGCCTCCCAAGTAGCTGGGACTATAGGTGCCCACCACAACGCCCTGCTATTTTGTTGTTGTAGTTGTCATTGTTGTTTGGTAGGCCCAGGCCAGGCTTGAACCCACCAGCACCAGTGTATGTGGCCGGCGCCCTAGCCACTGGGCTATAGGCACCAAGCCAATTCATCAGATTTTAAACCCTGATGTGAGGAAAGTATTGTCACTTATTCTCGTAATTATTAGGAAAGTAAATAGAACTTCAAATTTGTGTAAAGATAACCTGAAAGTTTTGTGACTTAGGTTTGAATGTGTGAAATTGCAACCTATTAAAGATTCCCTCCCACCAAAAAAAATATAATAATACCAAGCCTGGCAAACTATAAGTGCCAGACAAAGTTTAGTTTCCTTCACTCAGTTTACCACTCGGCCATGTCAGCATAGGCAAGAACTTTAACCTCTCTTACCATTTCAGTGTTAAATGGTGATAACAATACCTTGCTAACTTACAAGGTAGAAATATGGATCAAATGAGGTAAAATGTTTTATCAACTCCTTTTCCAAACTTCAAGCCAGATTGCCATTAACAGAATATGAATTGGGGCTTTTCTAAATTCTAACCCTGATATATTACATTTATGTTTGGGATAAACAAACTTCTGCTAATCTCTGTAAAATGAGGAAGTTGTTGCTTAGGCTGGCATTTAGATCCCTTCTTCTGTTGTAAGTAGGATCAGAATTATGATTTATGATCTGGTATCATAAGGCTGTTCTGCTGAATTTTAACTTATAAACCAGTGGTTCTCAACCTGTGGGTCATGACCCCCTTTTAACAACAAAAATACGTTGTGGCATTAGGAAGATTGAGAACCACTGTTATAAACAGTCTTCTCCATGCAGACTGATTTTTCTTTGCTGATGAAATTACTTTCCAGTTTTACCATGGCCTAATATGTACTTTAGAATACTTAACAGAAATCCTAACCATTACATACAGTTGGTAGTGATTAATTGGTCTTTGTGATCCCTGATTTCAGACACTTAGCCTGTGACGAGGAGAGAGTGGAAGAAGCAAAACTGCTGGTGTCCCAAGGAGCAAGTATTTACATAGAAAATAAAGAGGAAAAGACGCCCCTGCAAGTGGCCAAAGGTGGCCTGGGTTTAATACTCAAAAGAATGGTAGAAGGTTAAGCAGCTTGGATTTATTCTTAACTTTGTATGTTTTTTTGTTGTCCCCAGTGTCCTGGAAACTAATGTACTTGTGCATAAGGCATCATTAATGAATGATGACGTTTTCTCACCATCAAAGTCTTACCAACATGTTAACTATTATTCCTGCTGAGGTACTTGTTCTAAGCTTATAACTTGCTTTCCAGGCATGGAATAACTGTTGAGATTATTCTGCTGTTACCATGTAGTATTCTGTATTGAATTTTGGTTAATTTTGAGTATGTGATTCTGTGGCTGTCATGAGTCTTCAGCACCCTCCCATGCATCTTCTGACTCCCTCTGAGGCAGAACAGTGCAACAGCAACAGGTCAGTTGTTTTGCCAGATGGTTCTAAGTGGATTCTATAATGTTCAGTTGAAACACTTCCTCACTTGTTTTTCAAGCCTCACTCAGGCCTATGCCAAATATTTCTGTTTTTTCAACTGTGAGGTTTAAGTTATTTTTGTGACAGGAGGAACACATATGTATTTTAGTGGACCAAATTTTAAGTTGGAGGGCATGCTCTACAAGATTGAAAAACAATAGCCCGTGTACCCTCGTATTTCTTTAATGAAGCTTTTTCCCTCAAAATAACATGGATGGTTTTTTAAAAGGAAGTTCTAAGGTACCTGTACTGAGTCATCCTGTATGAAAAAGAAAGTCAAGCTTGTTAAAATACGTAACAAAAATGTACTTTGATTTGTATTTCAGAAACTAAAAAATAAAATGTTGAAAGTATCTCCCAGTTTTTCTTTCAAATCAGTTAGGCATTCACTTAAGCCTTAAAAACCTTAGCAATGACATTTCTCAGTTTTTGGTAACTCTAAAGTCAACAAAATTAGTGATGCTTGAACTGCAGCTGAAATCTTTAAAAATAGTAATCTTCTGAATTGCTAATTAAATGTAGAACAAAAGGAAATTAGTATAAAGGAGCTCAATTTAGGGAAGTGTCTTAAATGATACTAGTCATAAAATCTAATGAACTCCAAGTGACTCTCCAAATTGTTTTTTAATTTGAATTTTATGCTGCAAATATTGCCTGATATAAGTGATCCACAGGAGCTCACAAACTTGTAATAAGTGCAGGTCAAGGACTTAATAACCAGTAGCTAAAATGAGTTTTGTAAACCTGAACTACGATATTGATATACAAACCATTTTTTTTTTCTTTTTTTTGAGGTAGAGTCTCATTTTCTCGCCCTGGGGTAGAGTGGTGTGGCATCATCATAGCTCACAGCAACCTGGAACTCCTGAGCTCAAGTGATCCTCTTGCCTCAGCCTCCCAAGTACCGGGGATTATAGGCACCCACCACAACACCCGGCTACTTTTTTTTTTTTTTTTTTTTTGGGGGGGGGACAGAGCCTTAAGCCATTGCCCTGGGTAGAGTGCTATTGCACCCTTGCTCACAGCAACCTCCAACTCCTGGGCTTGAGCGATTCTCCTGCCTCCGCCTCCCAAGTAGCTGGGACTACAGGTGCCCGCCACAATGCCTGGCTATTTTTTTTTGGTTGCAGCCATCGTCATTTGGCAGTCCCAGGCTGGATTCAAACCCACCAGCTCAGGTGTATGTGGCTGGCGCCTTAGCCCCTTGAGCCACAGGCACCGAGCCGCTTTTTTCTTTCTTTTTTTTTTTTTTCTTTAAGAGACGGGGTCTCTCTCTTACTCAGGCTGGTCTGGAACTTCTGAGCTCAGTCAATCTACCCTCCTCAGCCTCAGAGTGCTAGTCTTTCAGGCATGAGCCACTGCACCCAGACTGACATACAAACCCTTTTTACATAAATATCTTGAGTACCACTCTTTACGATCAAGGAAACATCTTACAGAACAAAACTTTTTGTATTAAATGCCAGGGATAGAATTGATGGCAAATGAAATAATTTATTTCCAATATTAATAGTATAATCAGCAAAATTTTGCCTAATAAAGTCTTTTAGTACTGAAAGCGTTTAATTTTCATAAATACTGACTTTGTTGTCTGAGGTAGTAGATAGGCTCCATGGATGTAAAAGATACTCATCCTAGTTCTTCAAGAAGAGTCCTTCAGTGAGCAATACAGATGGAACTAAGCTGTAAGCAATTTGTAGGCTTTTGGCATTTAAATGAAGTAACTTGTTAATAAGATTTAGATCACTGATTGAGGTAATCTGAGGATATTAATGTTCTTGGCTATTGATCAAATTATTACCTGTTTAGGAGCAAGAAACCTAACATAGATGAAGCTAATTCAAGGTCAGCAGATTCCAAAATGAATTTTAAAAAGGTGACAATTTAATTGTAAGCTTAACTGAGAATATAAGATGGAAGAAATAGGTCAATGGAAATGGTGGAAAAGTTTACATTCTTAAATATTATAGAAAATTTGCAGTTGTGGTGAGATTCTGTGAGTTTCATGGTAAATTGTATTTACTACGTAATCTTTGACTTCATAGTTAACTATACGATCCCCATTTGGTTTCCCAATTCTCAGCCACACCAACTACAATGAATTCCTTACATGGCTGTGTCTGCTGCTGTTTCCATATTCTGTTACACTATCAAACCCCCAAATCAACTTGTCAGCAAGACTGATAAAGAGAATTCTGTACTTTGGTCTATGGCTCCAGCTTCACAGTTGCATTGACTGCCTGAAATTGAATGCCAAAATTTGTATGTGCACTTTTCTTGGGAAGAAGATTCATAGCTTTTAACAAATTCTCAAGGGATTTGTGATTCCCCAGAGGGTTAAGAATCCCTGGTTGAGGGAAAAAACAATACTAAATCAATTGTTGGAAGATGTGGGTACAACAGTTCTTAATTTTTAAGTTTTTCCATCCATTTCCACCATAGCCTTTAAGAAGGCAGAAATCATCTCCAATGTATAGATGAAAGAATGCCCAGAGCTGGAGAAACAGCTAGTGGTAAAATCTAGTGTTCCTGGATCATAATTTATCTTTTTGCCTCTATTCAAAAACAGTTGATCAGATGGAAGCATTTTGATAATAACAGACTGGTGGTAATGCCTACCATGGTGTTTTTCTTAAATTGTCTGTGACCTAAGATATAACATTGGGTATATTTCTTAGTTCCTGACACAGAGCTCCTAAATTTCTTGGGATTTCCTGGATGATTAGGAGCATCTTTTGTTCCAATGAGGCATATTACTGGGCTCCTGGATATCTTCAGCATGGGGACTGGTAATAACCAAGCCTTGATTAGAAACTTGGCACTTTCATTCCCATCCCCCATCCTCCAGGGAGAGGGAAGGCTGGAAATTGAGTTAATAATCCATCATGTCTACATGATGAAGCCTCCATAAAAATCCCCGAACTACAAGGTTTGGTGAGCTTCCAGGTTGGTGAACACATGTGCTAAGAGGGTAGAGTAACCCAACTCCATGGGGACAGAAGCTTCTGTGCTTGAGACCCTTCTAGAACTTGTCCTATGATAGCTCTTCAGATGTATCCCTTATAATATAAACTGGTAAACAAAAGTAGAGTGTTTATAAACTGTGAACCATTATGGCAAATTATTAAACTTGAGGAGGAGGTTGCAGGATTCCCCAAGTGGTAGACAAGTTGTATAGAAGTGAGCACATAATAGTTGTAACTGGCATCTGAAGGGGAAAGTCTTCTGGGACCTAACCCTTTAGGATCTGCTAACTCTGGGTAATGTCAGAATTGAACTAGATTATAGGACACAGTGTCTGCAGAGAAGTGAATTGCTTGGTGTGGAAACCCTACATATTTGATGTCTTAAGTGTTGTGAGTAGAGGAATAGTTTTCCTTTATTAGCATATTGGTTTTGGTTTCCTGAAGCTCTCATCATCATCTCTGAATTCTTTGTGTTTTTTAAACCAAAGCTTCAAAGACAATTAGGATTATTTAGTCCTTGGTTTGAAATTTTTATAAGGCCCTCTAACCAGTTTTCAGCTTACAAACATTATAAAACAACCTTTTATTACTAAAACGTGGGCTTGTTTCATTGAAATTAGTATTTTGGTGCAGTTAAAAAAGTGTTACACTTGGAATCAGAGAATTTGGGTCCAGTTTTAACTTTGTGTAATGTCAGACATTATTTTACCTGTCTTTACTTGGGGAGTCTCCTCTGGGGGCCGAGAGAGAATGTATAAGAATGAACCAGCTTTCATGAACCGGCCTCCCCAATCAAGAATGTAATCCTACATCATCTCCCACCTCTAGCTCCATCATTGTTAGGAGTGAGCCATTGTGTGTGTTATAAATCTCAGGTGTACTAGAGTTGAAAAAGGTTAAATATTACTGATTTCAAAGTTCTCTTTTAGCTCAGAAATTCTTGCTGAAAGTTCATCAAATTTGAGTTACATGCAGGCCAGTGCAAAAATTGCAAATGGGCAGTGCCTGTGGCTCAAAGGGGTAGGACGCCAGCGCCATATGCCGGAGGTGGCGGGTTCAAACCCAGCCCCCGCCAAAAAAACTGCAAAAAAAAAAAAAAAATTGCAAACAGTAACTTCTCAGCATTCAATATTAAGGGAGAAAGTCACCTGGTGCTCTAAAGGGCATAAAAGATAATCAGTCTACATGATTTCTCAGCTATTGGTCAAGAATTACTATGTTTTTGTCTCTTCATTATAAATAACTGTAATTTCGAAGCCCTCCCCAGTGCAGTACAAATTCTAGCCTTTCTCTCCTGCAGTCAACACATTATTGGTGTTAACATACAAGAACTTGTCATAGCGAAACTGTGTACTCCTGAAGACAAGGGCTAGCTCTGATTCTGCTCACCATTATACCATCAGCATCAGCAACAGTCCTGATTCACGCCATTAGTCCAGTAGTCCACCAGACCCAGTAGTCCAATGGGTGACTGAATAAACAAATGAATTGAAACAGTCTAAGGACCTATAGCCAAAAGGCTGTTCTGCTGACTTTAGAAAACACTACTTGCTCTTTTTTTTTTTTTTTTTTTTTTTTTGAGACAGTCTCACTCTGTCTCCCTAGGCAGAGTGCCATGGTGTCATCATAATTCACAGCAACCTCAAATTCTTAGGCTCAAGCAATCCTCTTGCCTCAGCCTCCCAAGTAGCTGGGACTACAGGCACCCACCATGATGCCCAGCTAGTTTTTCTATTTTTAGTAGAGATGGGGTCTCATTCTGGTCTCGAACTCCTGAGCTCAAGCAATCCACCCTCCTTGGCTTCCCATAGTGCTAGGATTATAGATGTGAGCCACCATGCCTGCCCTACTTTCTAAGTGCATAAAAAGGAGATGAGAGAAGTTCCTGGAAATCCCTTTGAGTGTTAATTGAGATGTTTACATTGTTGTTTAGTTTTTAAACTCAAAATATTAGGTCATTCTTAAGACCTTCCTCACTGGCTCAGCACCCATAGCACAGTGGTTATGGCTCCAGACACATACACTGAGGCTGGCGGGTTTGAACCCAGTCCAGGCCAACTAAACAACAATGACAACTGCACCAAAAAATAGCTGGGCGTTGTGGCAGCCACCTGTAGTCCCAGTTACTTGGGAGGCTGAGGCTGGAGGATTGTTTAAGCCCATGAGTTAGAGGTTGCTGTGAGCTGTGATGCTACAGCACTCTACCAAGGGTGACATAGTGAAACTCTGTCTCAAAAAAAAAAAAACAAAAACCTTCCTCATTTTCTTTATTTTGTTTCCAGTCCCCATTAGGCTACAGGATACCATATATCATAGTAGCATATTTAGTCTGTGAATAGAATTATAGGTACTTCAGAAATCCCTGAAGTGAATTGTACCTGAAGTAAATTGACATATCAAAGAAAATACGTAAGTAAAAGCTTTCTAGCTTTTGTCTCCATGGCTATGAAGAAGAGTAACGTTAATTTCCATTTCAATTCACCTTAAAAACTACAAAGACCTTACCTCAATGTGTGTACACAATGACCTATATAAAAAGGCTTCTGCAATTCAAGAAAATTATTTACATGAAAATCTAAATGTGGTAAATTAGACTGAAATGGATTCACCTTAGAAGGAAGTAAGACACAAAAAAGTACATTCTGTGTTATCCCCTCTGAATGAAAGTCAAGAAAAGACAAAGCTAATAGGTCCAGGGCCATGGTGGGATTACACAAGGGGGCATGACTGAACATTTTGGGCTGATTGAAATGTTTTCCTCTAGATGGATGTGGTGGTTTCATGGGTGTGTACTTTATCAAAATCCATCAAATTGTACACGTGAAAAGGGTGTTTTATTGTCCATAAAGTATACATCAATAAAGTTGTTTATAAAAGGATTTAAATTAGGATCATTAAAACGAGATTTTATTTAGTATTATTTATTGAGCCTTAAAGTAAAAGTTAACATATGATTCATTTCACAAGTGAAAAAGTGAGTCTGCCTATAAATTTCCTCAAGGTGGGATGTGGGTGAAATATGATTACCAAAAGCTTTTTAACAGGGGAAGAAGAAGTGATATCAATGCATTTTAGTTAATATTTAGCATTTATATAGGATCCATATCTCTATATTAATGTTTGAATGTACCAACATTAAAACATTATTTACATAATCATTTAAGATTATCTAAAATAGATCATGAGTGTTCATTTGGAATACTTTCCTAGGCTGTTTTTCAAAGTAGATCACATCAGACATCATGATAACATAATAGCTCATTCAAAGCTAAATGGTATTGTCTGCTTATACATTATTTGGCATTTATAAATTGGGTTATTTAAAAAAAGATGCTAGGCTCAGATAATTGGATACCAGGGTAACTCCTTGGGAAATCTAACATGATGAATGGAGCATTAATTACAAGACCTGGTTTTAAATACCATGGACCAATTGATATATATCTTTTACACATTCTCCTCTGTTATTTTTGAAGAACTTATCCCCAATCTATGACATAATGTTGGTGAATTCTTTCCTTAGTGCTCAATATAAAAATGAATAGGGTAGCCCCGACAATCCTAGAAGTAATCCCAGTAATATTGAATCTAATTAATGCCACCTTGTCAATAGATTTTCTGAAATATAAGTACTATTACAAAATTCTTTCAACTAATTTAGAAATCACTTGCTTTGTTATTTGTTAGACTTACATGTTAGTAAAATTGTAAGTATTCTGGCAATTCAGGAACCCTTGCATTTATTTAGTAGTTAGTTATCTTGCCATGTTTATTCAGGATTTGCGATAGTAATGAGCACTGTATTAGAGGAGGGTTGATCAACGTGTAAGGCAGAAGTAGGGGCTGGTTAGTTCAACAGAATTCCAAATGCCAGTAATGGGTTCCTTAGTGATGATGCTAAATTTGGGCCACCAGCCTATGCCTTAACACCTCCCTTTTCATCATCACAGAAATGCTCAACTATAATCCCAGGATCTGGCTCTGACTCCATTTCCAGATCCAGATCTGGCTCTAGCTCCAGGTCGAGATCAAGCTCAGGGATAGCAAAAGGATCTAATCCTGAGGCCATGTCTGGAGCATGTCCTAGTGCATGCTGGTCTGGTCCCAGGATGGTGACAGTGGGAGGTAGAGCTGCTGCTTCTAATTGGATGATGTTATCTCTTGGCATTGCTTCACCCTCTGCACTTTGTTTTTTCTTTGTCATTGGTCTGCAAGAAAGAAGCCCAAGAAAAGAATAAGTTAGGGAAATGCTAACTTTGAAATTTCATGTGGAGCCAAATGCTCTGTAGCATAAGTGACTATGGGTCCCAGACTGCAGGAAGGCTGTTATTTCTGTTATTCTGACTCACTGTCAGGTCATATGTCTATTTTGGGTTCAGGAAGGTCAGGTCTCAACAATAATGAAAGTTCAAGAAAGATAGACCATGATGATGGGGTGAGAGTCTAAGAATCTAATTAGGTCTTTGAAGGCCAAATACATAGCTCTGATGCATCTCCATCTTCCACTCCATCTAGCACAATGCTTGGCACCAGGTGGGTACCCAATACATAGTTGTGAAAACAAGGAAATGGGGGGATGACCGAATGAATGAGTGTAATATACACTACAGAATAAATAGCAGAGTGGTTAAGAGATGGGCTGTGGACAGGGCCACATTCTGACTTCTGTGGGCCCTAGGCACTTTTTCCTCTGTGGGCCTCTTGTTCCATTAAAAAAATATATTTAAAATTATATTTGATGAGTGTATTATTATAAAGGTAAGTATGTTGATATTATACATTAAAATATTTTCTTGGACCTAAAAGGGTTGTCACGATGGTAAAATCAATTGATATACATAAGATGCTTAGAATGGTGTGGCACCCAGCACTCAATAAGTGGTAGCCATCATGTTTCTTTTTATAAAAGCAAGGAGAATAAGTAGAAAGATACCTCTGATACCGTACGCTAAAAGGAGCGCCTAGGAATTGCTGACTGAAGGAGATATCCCTGAGAAATGTTTGTATTCAAGTAAAGAAACCAAAAATGAGGGCTTACTCAAGTTCGGTGATGGTTTTAGAAGTTCTCTTCCTTTCATTTGCTTTTGTCTTCTTCCTTGCGAAGCACACAATAGAGAAGATAATGGCAGCACCTCCCAGGGTTCCTACCACGGCCCCGATAATGACTGCAATCTCTTGATCTGGAGGACACAGGCAGCTGGTTAATAAAGTGGACCATATTGTCATTTGTGTCACTACGTGTGCATTTGTGAATAGTGGGGAACATTTGGGGCATTCACATAGCAGGGAAGTGACTTGCATAGGCTAGAAAAATGGACGCTCCTAGAACTCTGCCAGTTGGACCTATAGTGGGAGAAGAAAGAAGACTGGCCTGACTATGTAGCTTCACCATTGACATTTATATGCATAAAGAATAAAATATACAAACATGGGGGAGATGGACTTGCTTTCAAAATAGGGTTTAGAGAAGAGAGTCTAAAGTGTGCATTTGTTTAACCAATGGGAGAAACACCATGGAGTTGTAATCCAGTCACCAAAGATATGCCTCTGTTACAGGCAGGGACATTTTCACCAGGCTTTCCTAGAGCATGGGTGAAACAGGTCCTTAAAAGCCTTCTCCCCCACAGCATCCATGCTCATCAGGGCATTCTGGCCACTAAGAAAGGATATGCCCATTTCAATTAACAGACATCTGGTTTATTATGTCAGTCTATGGAAAAGCTTAATGGGTGTGAGACGATCCAGCTGAGCACCAGACCTTCAAGTCCTGGAACACCATGTCTGGGTTATAAAACAGCCCATCCCTATCTGCCTCCCCTCAAACAAGGGTTGACATTATATTTTGAGATGAGAGGCTAGTTGAGTTGCCTGATAATAATGTGCATAATTTTAAAAATCAATTAATTCTACTAAATTTCTCACAAAACCAGCAGTCCTCTGCCCCATTCCTTCCCGTCTCTCGATCCCATTCACTAAAGGCCACCACTCCTCTTTCTTTTTAACCTTCTTGCCCTGTGTTTCTGTTATGATTGCTCCAATATATCCCGCCTTTTTGTTTTTTTAATTTATTTCAGATTAATATGAAGGTACATACGATTTGGTTACATTGTTTGCATTTATTTGTAAGATAAAGTCCAAGTTGTAGTTGTGACCTTCCCCCAGGAAGTGTGCCATTTACCTGTACATATACCTGTTAGGTGAGAACTTGCCAAACCTCCTGCCCCCCCTTCTCGAATTTGAGTTTTTCTCTTGTATACACATTGTTTGTAATCTACAAGTTTCAACTTAGTAGTGAGTACATGGGATGCTTGGTTTTCTGTTCTTGTAATACTTTACTTAGGAGAGTGTTCTCCAAATCCATCCAAGTTGTAACAAAAGATATAAAATCTCCATCTTTTTATGGCTAGATAGTAAATATGCCGTGATATACATATACCACAGTTCATTAATCCATTCATGTGTTGATGGGCACTTGGGTTGTTTCCACATCTTTGTGATTATAAATTGGGCTGCTATAAACATTCAAGTGCAAATATAATTAAATGAGTTTTTCTCCTTTGTGTAGATAATGAGTAATGAGATTGCAGGATCAAATGGAAGGTCTACTTTTAGTTCTTTGAGGACTCTCCATACTTCTTTCAATAAAGGCTATGTTAGTTTGTAGTCCCACCAACCGTGAAGGTGTTTCCTTCTCTCTGCACCCACGCCACATCTATAACTTTGGGACCTTGTGATGTGGGCCATTCTCACTGGAGTTAGGTGATATCTCAAAGTGGTTTTGATTTGTATTTCTCTAATAATTAGAAATGATGGGCATTTTTTCATGTTTGTTGGCCATTCATTTGTCCTGCTTTTTCCAATTTTCATCATTTCCTTTTTATTTCCTACTCTGGAAGTTCTTTTGCACCAGCCCCCTCACGCCACACTTCCATATTCTCCTAATAAAATTCTATCACAAATTTTGGTTAAATTGAAGTTTGCAGCATTATCACTATTGAAATATTGTTCACAGCTGAAGAACAATACACTATGATTCTTTTTTTTTTTTTGCAGTTTTTGGCCGGGGCTGGGTTTGAACCCACCACCTCCAGTATATGGGGCTAGTGCCCTACTCCTTTGAGCCACAGGCACCACCCCAATACTATGATTCTTTCTTATACAACATTTTAAAAATTTTCCCCTGGGGTTAATAAGTGCCTCATTTGTTTAGTTTTCTTTTTAAATGCATTATCACTAATCCCAACACTTCCACAAACCATTAAACCCCTCTCAGTAGATTCAAACACATTAGATCATCTATCAGTTCCTCAAGGATTTTCCCTCTGAGACATGCCTTCTGAAATTCTTCACCCTCTTCTCCCAGTATGGACCTGTTGCCCTTCTATGCCTGCTGTTCTACTGTCATCCCTCAACATCTTCCTTGTATAGATAAAGAAATAGGCTCAAAGGAGGTGGCAGGTTCATACTCAGCCCTGGCCAAAAACCGCAAAAAGAAAAAGAGAGAGAGAGAGAGAGAGAGAGAGAGAGAGAGAGAGAGAGAGAGAGAGAGAGATAGAGAGAGAGAGAGAAAAAATACAGAAAGATAGAAAGAA
>CAUYPK010070471.1:0-20878 GCA_963574355.1 Loris lydekkerianus
GAGGAAGGATCGTAGTTTTTAGAACTTGGAGGTGTTTCCAGGGAACATCAGGATGCAGAGCGTCTTCACTCATCGATGCGTGGAACTCTCCTCAGGTCCCAGGAGTTTGGTTGCTAGGAGAATCGGCCGTAGCATGTAGGAAGTGTAAGACTGGAGGGACAGATTAGGTATGATTGTTTAGGTAGTGTCACAGATTTACTCTGGTATAAACTATTTTTTGAATAGTGGAGGGACACCATTCACTTGAAACAAGTGCTGTTTTCATACAGTAGATTTTTGCCTCTAGCAAACTGAAACTCCAGGGTTCAAGCACTCCTCCTGCCTCGGCTTCGGTAGAAGCTGGGACTCCAGGTGTCGGTCACAACTCCCAGCTAATTTTTCTATCTTTAGTAGAGATGGTGTCTCACTTTTTTTGTTCAGGGCGATCTCCAACTCCCGAGCTCAAGGGCTCCTCCTGCCTTGGTCTCCAGAATGCCAGGATACAGGCACAAGCCGCTGTGCCGGTCCCTGTTTCCATAAAGTAGTTCTGATTGCCCAATAGTCCCTTGTTTATTAGGGTCTGGTTCTACTTTTTTGATCTAATATTGTGTACATTAGAAGTTAGATGCCTTCTCTGGAACAGGAAAGATAACCCTAAGGTTCTTTTCGTTTGTTTTTTTGAGACAGAATCTCACCATGTCGCCCTCGGTTGAGTGCGTGTGTCACAGCTCACAGCAACGTCAAACTCTTGGGCTTAAGCGATTCTCTTGCCTCAGCCTCCCAAGTAGCTAGGACTACAGGCACTTGCCACAAATCCTAGTTATTTTTAGAGGTAGGGTCTTGCTTTTGCTCAGGCTGGTCTCGAACCTGTGAGTTCAGGCAATCCACCTGCCTTGGCCTCTTGTGACCCACGGTATTCGACTTTTTTTTTTTTTTTTGGAGATAAAGTCTCTCGCTGTCCCTATGGGGTCCTAGCCCACAGCACCATCCAAGTCTTGGGCTCTTGTGATCCTCTAGCCCCAGTTTTTCTTTTTAGTAAAGATGAGGTCTCCCTTTTGCTCCCAGAGTGCTAGGATTACAGGGCTGAGCCACCTTTCCCAGTATTTTTATTTATTTATTTTTTGTAGAGACAGTCTCACTTTACCACTCTTGACATCATAGGACTCACAGCAATCTCCAGCTCTTGGGCTTATGTGATTCTCCTGCCTCAGCCTCCTGAGCAGCTGGGACTACAGGCGCAGGTCACAACACCTGGCTATTTTTATTTTGTTGCAGTTTGGTGGGGGCTGGGTTTGAACCTGCCACCCTTGGTATATGGGGCTGGCGCCCTACTCACTGAGCCACAGGCACCGCCTGTATTTCTTTTTAAGAGATAGGGTTTCTCAGTGTTGTTGCCAAGGCTAGACTTGCTCCTCAGACAATCTATTTGCATTAACCTCCTGAGTTGCTGGGACTACTAACAAAAGAGCACATCCCAGCTTGGCGCCTGTGGCTCAAGTGGCTAAGGCACCAGCCACATACACCTGAGCTTGCTAGTTCGAATCCAGTCCTGGCCACCAAGCAACGACAGCTGCAACCAAAAAATAGCTGGAAGTTGTGGTGGGCACCTGTAGTCCCAGCTACTTGGGAGGCCGAGACAGGAGACTCCCTTAAGCCTAGGAGTTTGAGGTTGCTGTCAGGGCACTCTACCCAGGGGGACAGCTTGAGGCTCTGTCTCAAAAAAACAAAAGCACATCCCTACTCTTGCTTAACATTGATTTTGATACCACCTTCACTGCTTCAGTAGGTGATGTTGGACTACAACTTTTATCATCTGTAGGAAGCCCCAATTTGGCTTCAGTTCCTTAAAGCCACTTAAATAATATGTATATTTCATTATCTAATGCTAGAACAATCCTAGCTCCCCCCCTTTTTTTTTTAAGAGACAGAGTCTCTATTGCCCTCAGTAGCTCATAGCAACCTCCAACTCCAGGGCTGAGGCAATTCTTTAGGACTACAGGCGCCTACCACGACTATTTTTTTTGTTGCAGTTTGGCCAGTGCTGGGTTTGAACCCGCCACCCTCAGGTGCCGCCCAGCTCTTGGTATTCTTAGCTTCCTAACTGATTCTTAACTTTTTTTTTTCTTGAGGCATAGTCTCCCTTTTGTCGCCCTCGTAGAATGCTGTGGCGTCACAGCTCCCAGCAACCTCAAACTCTTGGGCTCAAGTGATTCTCTTGCCTCATCCTCCCAAGTAGAACTACAGGCTTCATCCTCCCAAGGAGAACTGCAGGCGCTTGCCACAACGCCTGGCTAATTTTTTGTTGCAGTTGTCATTGTTGGTTAGCTGGCACAGGCTGGGTTTGAACCTGCCACCCTCTGTATGTGGCTTGCGCCAAAACTACTGTGCTACACGCACCAAGCCTGTTATGTGGGGTGGGGGGAGATAAGGATCACCAACTCAAATTAGAATTTCAAAAAGGAGTCTTTTATTAACCGCTGGACTGTCTCAGCAAAGTCTGATGCAGTCTAAGTGAGAGAGCATTGAGGGGTCTGAAGTTGGGGTTTTGATTTTTTGGGGGTTTGAAGCCACTATCTCCCGCATATGGGGCCAGCGCCCTACTCCTTTGAGCCACAGGCACCGCCCTGAAGTTGGGGTTTTTCTAGTTTGAAAGTTGGCAAAGGGACAGGTGGGCTGATAGTTAGCAATTAGAAGGAAAAAGAAAGTTTGCAAAAGAAGCAAAAAGCAAGCACGAGGGCAGGAGGACCCCTTTACTGAAGAGAATCTTGCAGTTTAGCAGATTAGCAGATAGGTAACATAAAGGTGACATAAAGTGGATCTGGCAGTTAGCGAATAAATAAAACAATTTGTCATAGCATTTAGCTTATTAACTTTTCTCATGACAGTTCAGCTCATTAGTTCTTATTTTGTTCTGTTCTGGACTGATCTGGACCTATCTAAGAGTAATGGTACTTGGCTTCATTTCATTTACCCCCTTCCTTCTATGGGAGGTGGGGGGTGGTGTCAGGCCATCCTGAGGCTGCCGGCATCCATCTTATGCGGATTATGAGGCTGCTGGCACCCATCTCAAGCCAACCTCGTGATATTATAAAAAATGACCTATGGCAGTTTTTACTGCAGTGGTATGGAGGAAAAAGCAGGCTCAATTGGAAGGAGAAGTCTTATGGAGTGCATTGACTTTTGGCTTAGCTATCTTATAATTGCTGAGCTGCTTCTTTCCTTTAGAAGAAAAAAATACCAAAATAAAAGTAAGTAGTTTAGGTCAATAGTAGTCTGTGGAATAAAATTTCCAGGGTTGTGACTATTTCCACATGTGCTTTGTTTCATTTTTTGTTGGTGTGAGGCTTCTGTTGGTGCTTACTTTTTGCTGTTCAAGATGATTTCCTGTGTTGAGCAGTACCTGTGGCTCAAGGAGTAGGGCCTCGGCCCCATATACTGGGGGTGGAAGATTTGATCCCTGCTCTGGCCAAAACTGCAGGGGGGGAAAAAAGATAATTTCCTGTGAGTTAGCTTCATAGAATTATGAGGAATTAATGTCACTGTAATTAGAATAGATTGATGTAAAAGCTTTAGCCAGAGTACCTGGGTTTCTATGTTTTGGTGGAGTGGAGGGGTTAGGTCATTGTATGAGCTTGAATGTGTAAATGGAAAAAGGATTCAACTGGTAGATGTAAGGAAAATATACTATGTTTAGAAGATTATAGTCAATTCTGATAATTGGCTGGGGGAAGGAGAGTGGTGCAGAAAAATAAAATAGGTATGTGCTAGAATTATTTCTGAATAAGAAAATAAGGCCTTGAGCTGTGGTGTGGACGTAGTGGTTTGTTTATCCCCAGGAAATCTCATGTTGAATTCTGATTCCAAGTGCAGTAGTGCTGAGAGATGGGGCCCAGTGGGAAGGGTGGCCCCCTCATGAATGTCTTGGTACCATTCCTGCTGTAGTGAGTTCTTGCTTTGGTGAGACAGATTAGTTCTTTAGAGGATGGGTTATGAAGGCAGGACACCCTGTGGATTTGGTTGATCTTTGCACATTCCCCTTTGACTTTGTCCACCATGGTTTTTTTTTTGTTGTTGTTTGTTTCTTTTGCAGTTTTTTGCTGGGGCTGGGTTTGAACCCGCCACCTCCAGAATATGGGGCCAGTGCCCTACTCCTTTGAGCCATAGGGGCCGCCCTTGTTTGTTTGTTTTTGAGACATAGTCTGAAGCTGTTGCTGTTGCCTTGGGTAGAGTGCTATAGCTTGGGCTCAAGCTCAAGCTACCCTCTTGCCTCTGTTTTTCTGTTTTTAGTAGAGATTGGGTGTTGCATTTTGCTCAGCCTGGTCTGGAACCCCGTGAGCTCAAGCTGTCCACCCACCTCGGCCTCCCAGAGTACTAGGGTTACAAGTATGAGCCACCACTCTGGGGCATGTCCACCATGTTTTAACGTAGCACAAAAGTCCTTACCAGAAGCTAAGCAGATGCTACTGCTGTGTTTTTTGTATAACCTGTAGGATTGAGTCAAATGAATATCTTTTTTTTTTTTCTTTGAGATATAGTCTCACTGTGTTGCCTTCAGTATAGTGCCATCATAGTACACAACAACCTCAAACTCTTGGACTTAAGCAATCCTCTTGCCTCAGCCTCCCAAGAGCCTAGCCAGGATTACAGGCACCTACCACAACATCCTGCTATTTTTTTGTTGGAGTTGTTTTTTAAGGGGCCCAGGCCAAGTTTGAACCCACCAACCTCCATGTCTGTGGCTAGTGCCCTACCTACTGAGCTATGGGTGCCACCATAAATATCTTTTAATTAACAAGCTTTTAAGTCTCAGATATTCTGTTATATAATAGTAAGACTAAGACACCTTACTGATCATAATGTCTTTTAGCCTTGGTAGGTTACAAACGTTCATGTTATTTGAATGTACACATCCAAAAAGTATTCTTCCTTAAACTGAGGTACAACCTATGGTGTTCACGAGAAACCGTTTCAACTAATAAAATTCAGCAAAGTTTCTAAGTAAAAAACAGTTGTGTTACACATATTAAGAAGGAGAAATCTGCAAAAGAAAAATGGTTATATTAACAACACCAGCCAGGTTCATTGGCTCTCACCTGTAATCCTAGCACTCTGGGAGGCCAAGGTGGGTGGATTGCCTGAGCTGAGGAGTTTGAGATCAGCCTGAGCAACAGCGAGACCTTGTCTCTACTAAAAACAGAAAAACTAGCTGGTCATAGTGGTGCACAGCTTTAGTCCCAGCTACTTGAGACGCTGAGGGAAAAGAATTGCTCAAGCCTAAGAATTTGAGGTTACAGTGAGCTATGAATGTCACGCCACTCTACTCAGGGCGACAGAGTAAGACTGTCTAAAAAATGCAATCAGAAGCAATCAAAAGTTATTTTGAGACAGTCTTACTGTCACCTTGGGAAGAGTGCCCTAGTATCATAGCACACAGCAACCCCAAACAAACTCTTGGGCTCAAGTGATACTCTTGCCTGAGTGAAACTCCCAAGTTGCTGGAGGTACTCCGCAAAGAAAGAATAAAATTCTGAGCAATGAATCTAACCAAGGAGGTGTAAGACTAAAGTTGAAAACAAAATATAAGACATTGCTAAAAGAAATTAAAGTAGACACAAAAAGTGGAAAGGCATCCTTATTCATGGATTGGAAGATTTAATCATGAGATGCTCATACTATCCAAAGTCATTTACAGATTGAACACAATCCTTGTCAAAATCTCTACAGCACATTTTGCAGAAGTAGAAAGAAATTCATCCATAAGTGTATATGGAATCTCAAGGGACCCTAAATAGCCAGAATAATACTAAAAAAGAAAATGTGACTGGGCAGTGCCTAGCGCCAGCCACATATACCCAGGGTGGCAGGTTCGAACCCAGCCTCAGCCAAACTGCAACAAAAAATAGTTGGGCTTTGTGGCTGGCACTTGTAGTCCCAGCTACTTGGGAGGCTGAGGCAGGAGAATTGCTTAAGCCCAGGAGTTGGAGGTTGCTGTGAGCTGTGACTCTACTGACCATGATTAAAAAGTCAGACTCTGTCTCTAAAAAAAAAAAAGTGACTCACATTTTCTGACTTGAAAACATTACAGAGCCTTAGTAATCAAAGCAATTTGGCACTGGCATAAAGATAGACCCAGGGAATAAAATAGAGACCCCAGAAATAAACCTTCGTGCATATGGGCAAAATGATCTTTCTTTGACAAGGGTGTCAAAATCACAGAGTGGAGAAAGAACAGTCTCCCCCCCCACCCCCCCCACCCCCGTCTCATTATGTTAACTTGGGTAGAGAGCCCTGGCATCACAGCTTCAAACTGTTGGGCTGGGTGGCACCTTTGGCTCAAAGGAGTAGGGCGCCGGCCCCATATGTGAGAGGTAGTAGGTTCAAACCCAGCCCCGGCTAAAAACTGCAAAAACAAAACCAAAAACAAACTCTTGGGCTTAAGCGATTCTCTTTTTTTTTATTATTATTATTATTAAATCATAGCTATGTACATTGGCCCTTGGTATTTTTGTTGTTGCAGTTTGGCCAGGGCAGGTTTGAACCTGACACCCTCGGAATATGATGCCCTACCCACTGAGCCGTAGGTGCTGCCCCCAGCTATTTTTTGTTGCAGTTGTAATTGTTTTAGCTGGCCCACACTGGGTTTGAACCCACCAACTTCGGTGTATGTGGCTGGTGCTATAACCACTGTGCTACAGGCGCCAAGCTGAAAGAACAGTCTTTTTTTGGTTCTTTTGGAGCTACAGTCTCACTTTGTTGCCCAGGCTAGAATGCCATGGCCTCAGCCTAACTCACAGCAACTTCAAACTCCTCCTCAGCTCAGGCAATCTTCCTGCCTCACCTTCCCGAATAGCTAGAGGTACAGGTATCTGCTATAACACTTGGCTAATTTTTCAATTATATATGTGTGTGTTTTTTTTGTTTGTTTTTGAGACAGTCCTACTTTCTCCACCTCGGTAAGAGTGGTGAGTGGTATTGCATCTTAGCTCACAGCAACCTCAAACTCCTGGGTTCAAGTGATCTTCTTGCGTCAGTCTCCCAAGTAGCTGGGACTATAGACACATGCCAAAACACCCAGCTTTTTTTTTTTTAAAGAGACAGAGTCTCACTTTGTTGCCCTCAGTAGAGTGTTGTAGCGTTATAGCTCACAGCGACCTCCAGCTATTGGGCTTAGGCAATTCCCTTGCCTCAGCCTCCTGAGTATCTGGGACTTTCGGTGCCCACCACAACGACCGGCTATTTTTTTTGTTGTTGCAGTTTGGCCGGTGGCCGGGCCCCAACCTACCACCCTTGGTATACGGGGCTAGTGCCCCACTCACTGAGCCACAGGCACGCCCCAACACCCAGCCCTTTTTTTTTTTTTTTTTTTTGAGACAGAGTCATACTTTGTCACCCTCAGTAGAGTGCTGTGGCATCATAGTTCACAGCAACCTCCAACTCTTGGGCTCAAGCGATTCTCTTGCCTCCGCCTCCCAAGTAGCTGGGACTACAGGCGCCTGCCACAACGTCCGGCTATTTTTTGGTTGTAGCCGTCATTGTTTGGCGGCCCTGTCTGGATTCCAACCCACCAGCTTACGTGTATGTAGCTGGCGACTTAGCTGCTTGAGCCATAGGCACCAATCCAACACCCAGCTATTTTTTAGAGGCGCAGTCTTGGTCTTCCTCTGGCTGTTCTTGAACCCATGAGCTCAGGCAGTCCACCTGCATCAGCCTCCCAGAGTTGCTAGGATTACAAGTGACAGCCACCACACCTGGCCCTATGTATTATATGCTTTAAGGTAGGGGAGGAAAAGTTCATTAGGAGAATCATAAGTCAAAATACTTCACTGTATTTATTAATACTGTTTACAAGATGAATAGTCTGTCTGAAATAGTGAACTGCAGGTGCAGACCTCAATCAAGCAATTGGACTTTTACAGTTGTGATACAACTTTGCTTCTTGAGCATTTCCAGCAGCATTTTTTTTTCCATAGTCAAGTGAATTGGAGTGCAGAACTAGTACCATTTCAAATGAGTCCCATGATGTTAGTCAAGGCTTATAGTATTAATCCTTGATTCTCAAATACTTGAGAACTGAAAAGATCACTCACGTTGCAATTTACAATTTACTGGGGAGACCAACTTACGCATGGGAAGATAATTGGTGTCACACAGCACAATACTTGAGCTCATTGCAATAGCCATAGGAGGTGGCTGCAAATTCATTACAAGTGGTACAGTAGGTAAAATAGTTAATTTTATGCAGTTATGATTTTAATGCTGCATCTTTATTGTATTTTTACTCTGAATGGTGCTGTGTATGGTCTAAGTGTAAATTTTGATAAATTTTAACTTTTTAAAATTTGTGTATAGGCCAGGCGCAATGGCTCATGCCTGTAATACCAGCACTCTGGGTGCTGGAAGGCCAAATATTTTATGGTAGTAAATAAGATAGATTACTATCTACGTATACTCCATGTGTTCCTGACACACCTAAATTTCTATATTTTTCTTATTTCTCTTCTTTTTTTTTGAGATGTTCTCATATGTGTCATGGTATTCCAGCTCACAGCAACCTCCAACTGTTGGACTCAAGTGATTCCCTTGCCTCAGCCTCCCCAGTAGCTAGGACTACAGGTACCTGCCACAACACCTGGCTCAGGGTCTTGTTCTTGCTTAGGCTGGTTTGGAACTTTTGAGCTCAAGCAGTCCTGCCTCAGTCTCCCAGAGTGTCTACTTTTTTTTTTTTTAACTTTAAAGAACTTTGGATTGGGCCTGGTGGCTCTTGCCTATTTATAATCCTAGCACTCTAGGAGGCTGAGATAGGAGTATCCCTTAAGATTGGGAGTTTGAAACCAACCTGAGCAAGATGGAGGTCCTATCTATACTAAAAAAAAATTATCTTGGCATCATAGTGGGAGCCTGTGGTTCCAGCTTCCCAATAGGCTGAGGCAGAAGGATCTCTTGAGCCTAGGAATTTGAGGTTGCTTTGAGCTAGGCTGAGTCCAAGCCCCTCTAGCCTGAGTGACAGAATGAGACTATCTTTAAAAAAAGTAGGCTCAGCACCTGTAGCTCATGAAGCTAAGGTGCCAGTCACATACACCAGAGCTGGCAGGTTTGAATCCAGCCTGGGCCCGCCAAACAGCAATGAGAACTACAACCCCAAAATAGCTGAGCATTGTAGTGGGCACCTGTAGTCCCAGCTACTTGGGAGGCTGAGCCTAGAGAATAGCGTAAGCCCAAGAGTTGCAGGTGGCTGTCAGCTGTGATGCCACAGCTCTCTACCCAGGACAACAGCTTGAAACCCTCTCAAAAAAAAAAAAAAGCAAAAAACCAAGACAAGTAAAGTTTTTTGTAGAGACCAGGTCTTACTATGTTGCCATGGCTAGTATTCAACTCCTGGACTGAACTGATGCTCCTAACTCAGCCTCCCAAAGTACTGTGATTACAGACATGAGCTATCATGCCTGCCTTTGAACTAATTATAGATGAGGTATTGAGGGATGGCACCAGTAAGATTAATGACAATGAGAGGCCAGATATAGCAGGGAAACTTCAATTGGTATGGAAATACGTGGGTTGTTTTGGTGCTTGGTGAAGGGAGTTTTCTAGTCTATTGTATCTGCTCAATGAAATATGAGGCAAGGCCTGCTTGGAATTAAGGTGGAGTTGAGTGTGGTATAGAAGATTTTGAGGATTGATAGAAAGAGGAAGTGGTAATTTTGGAGAGTCAAATGATAAATATCGTGTGGAAATGGGATAGGGTTACCCCCAATGTTGAGTATTATATTTTATTTTCTATTTTAATTGTAATTTAATATTTTCATTTATTTATTTTTTCTTAGAGACAAGTTTCACTTTGTTGCTCTCGGCACAGTGCCTGGGCACCCTCGGAATATGGGTCCAGTGCCCTGTCCACTGAGCCAGAGGTGCCACCCTACCTCCAACCCTCGGACTTAAAGGATTCTCTTGCCTCATGCTCCCAAGTGTCTGGGATAATAGGCATCTGCTAGTTTTGTTTTTTTTTTTTTTTTAAGACCGAGCCTCAAGCTGACACCCTGGGTAGAGCGAGTGCTGTGGAATCACAGCAACCTCCAACTCCTGAGCTCAAACTATTCTCCTGCCTCTGCCTCCCAAGTAGCTGGGATTACAGGTGCCTGTCCCAAAGCCCAGCTATTTTGGTTGCAGCCATCATTGTTTGGTGGGCCCGGGCTGGATTCACCCTGCATGTGGCTGGCACCTTAGCAGCTTGAGCCACAGGCGCTTAGCCTCAGCTTTTTTTTTTTTTTTTTTTTTTTTTTTGGTAGAGACAGAACCATAAATAGAGCCCTGGTGTCACACAGCTCATAGCAACTTCCAACTACTGGGCTTAGGCAATTCTCTTCCCTCAGCCTCCCAAGTATCTGGGACTACAGGTGCCCGCCACAAACCCAGCTATTTTTTTGTTGCAAGTCGGCCAGGGCCGGGTTTGAGGCTGGCACCCTACTCACTGAGCCACAGATGCCGCCCTATTTTTTTATTGTAGTTGTCGTTGTTTAGCAGGCCCTAGCAGGGTTAAACCCTGCCATCCCCAGTGTATGTGGTGGGCTCTCTAACCACTGTGCTATGGGTGCCAAGCCTGAGTTCTTGTTTTGTTTTATTTTATTTTTATTTATTTATTTTGAGACAGAGCCTCAGGCTGTTGCCCTGGGTAGAATGCTGTGGCATCATAACTCACAGTAACCTCAAACTCCTGGGCTCAAGCCAGTCTCCTGTCTCCACCTCCCAAGTAGCTGGGACTACAGGCGCCCGCCAACAACACCCAGCTATTTTTTGGTTGCAACCATCATTGTTGTTTGGCGGGCCCTGGCTGGATTCGAAACCTCCAACTCAGGTGTATATGGCTGGCGCCATAGCCGCTTGAGCCACAGGTGCCAAGCCCTGAGTTCTTGTTTTAGATTAGTGACCAGGAATTTAAAAGTGAGGCCAGTAAGTGCTTTGTTTTTCTACTTCGAATGTTCATTGACTCGCTATAGGAGATAGACTAGGTGGAGACTTGGAACCCAAAGTTTGCAAAAACAAAAGGTCTGAGTAGAATAGTGTGCTTTCTTTTCTTTTCTTTTCTTTTCTTTTTTTTTTTCTTTTTTTTTTTTTTTTTTGAGACAGAGTCTCACTTTGTCACTCCAGTAGGGTGCTGAGGTGTCATAGCTCACAGCAACCTCAAACTCTTTGGCTCAGGCCATTCTCTTGCCTCAGCCTCCTAAGTACCTGAGAGGGACTACAGACACGAAACACAATGCCCAGTTATTTTTAGAGATGGGATCTCACTCTGGCCCAGGCTTATCTCCAAGCTGTGAGCTCAAGAAATCCAACTGCCTTTGGCCTCCCAGAGTGATGGGATTATATGTGTGAGCTACCATGCTTGGCCAATGATAGCTCTTTTATTCCTTTATATTTTCTCTTAATATATTTAATTTTGAGGCAAAATAAGCTTCAGTTTTTTCCCCTTAATTATTTATTACAGAGTTGAAGAAGATGTTCCTGCACCTTCTACCTCTGCAGATAAAGTGGAGAGGTAAGATTATTGACACAGCATAATCAGATTCATATCTGGCATATAAACTATGAGCACTATGATTCGGGGGCAGTTAGTTTCATTTAATTAACTGAACATTAAATTACTTCTCTGTATTGTAATTTATAGTCTTTCTAATGAGTCTTCTCCCTACTTCTTTGTTGTCTTACTCTGTATTGACATGCTGCTGCTCTTTGCCCTTTCTCCTTTATTTTCCAATATTTTGTCCATGGCTTACTCTATCCTAATAAGTGTTCTGTTTTCCCTCATACTTCAGGCAAGCTCCTGTTAGAGATTTGAACTACTCTGCCTCTGCCCTGGAGTGCTATTTCTGTACATGTGTAATAGCTTGCCTCCTATCTTTCTTCAGTTTTAACTTTGGCAGTGTCAGGCTGGGTGGTGGCTAACCTGGCTCACGCCTGTAATACCAACCATTTGGGAAGCCAAAGCTGGTGGATTGCCTTAGCTCACAGCTTCAAGACTAGCCTGAGCCAGAGCAAGACTCCCACCTCTAAAAATAGCTGGGAGTTATGGTGGGTGCCTGTAGTCAGAGCTGCTTGGGAGGCTGAGGCAACAAATTGCTTAAGCCCGAGAGTTTGAGGTTGCTGTGAATTGTGACGACATGGCACTCTACCAGGTTGGTTTGTTTTTTTAGAGACAGAGTCTCATTTTGTTGCTCTTGGTAGAGTGTTGCAGTTCGGCCAGGGTCAGGTTTGAACCCGCCACCCTTGGTGTATGGGACCAGCACCCTACTGTAGTGTAGCTCTTGGGGTTAGGCAATTCTCAGCCTCAGCCTCCTGAGTAGCTGGGACCACAAGCGCCTGCCTACTCACTAGCCACAGGCCCTGCCTTTTTTTTTTGGGGAGACAGAGCCTCAAGCTGTCCCCCTGGGTAGAGTGCTGTGGCATCACAGCTCATAGCAACCTCCAACTCCAGGGCTCTGTCTCCCGAGTGTAGCTGGGACTATAGGTGCCAGCCACAAGGCCTGGCTATTTTTAGGTTGTAGCCATCATTGTATTTTGGTGGGCCCCAGGCTGGATTTGAACCCACTGGCTCAGGTGTATGTGGCTGGCACCATAGCCACCTGAACCACAGGAGCCAAGCTGCAAGGTTTTTTTTTTTTGTTTGTTTTTTTAATTAAATCATAGCTGTGTACATTAATGCGATCATGGGGCACCATACACTAGTTTTATAGACCATTTGACACATTTTCGTCACACTGGTTAATATACTGCAAGTTAATTTTTATATTAGGAGTAAAGATTGAAGTTTATTCAGTTTTTTCTTGTAGGTGTCTAGTTGTTCCAGCCACATCCGTTAGAAAGATTATCTACGTCCCATTAAATTGTCTTGGAACCTTTGTCAAAATTTCAATTAGCCGTATCACATTATGTATCCATCGGTTTTTATGGACTTTATTTTGTTCCACTTCATTTATTGATCCATCAGATCACAATATCCCACAGTCTTAATCTTGAGGTCACTGCCTCTTGCTCAATCAATGTAAAGGTTTTCATTTTATTTTATTTTTTTAATTTTTAATTTTAATTTTTTCATTTTTTTTGCAGTTTTTGGCCCAGACTGGGTTTGAACCAGCCACCTCTGGCATATGGGCCTGGTGCCCCACTCCCTTGAGCCACAGGTACCGCCTTTTTAATTTTTTTTTTAAAGACAGAGTCTCACTATGTCATCCTTGGTAGGGTGATATGGCATCACAACTCACAGCAACTTCCAGCTCTTGTGATTAAGTGATTCTTTTGCCTCAGCCTCCCAAGTACCTGGGACTACAAGTGCCCACAAAAACACCTACCTATTTTTTGTTTCAGTTGTCCTTGTTGTTTTAGCTGGCCCACGTCAGTTTTGAACCTCCCAGCCTTGGTTTATGTGCCTGGCGCCAGAAGCACTGTTCTCCAGGCACTGAGCCTTCTGTTTTTGTTTTGTTTTGTTTTTGGATACAGAGGTCTGACTTTGATCCCCAGTAGATTGCCTAGGTGTCATAGCTCACAGCAACTTCAAACTCGTGGGCTGTAGCGATTCTCTTACCTCAGCCTCCTCAGTAGCTGGGTCTACAGGCGCCTGCCACAACACCCGACTCTTTCTTGTAGTTTGGCTAGAGCCAGGTTCGGTCTGCCACCCTCATATGGGGCCAGTGCCCCCAAAATATTTTTATTTTATTTATTTATTTATTTTTAGCCTAAGCTATTTTTAGACACGGGAGTCTTGCTCTAGCTAAGAGCTGGTCTCAAACTCGTGAGCTCAGGCAATCCACCTGCCTCGGCCTCCTAAAGTATTAGGATTACAGTCCTGAGCCACTGCGTCCAGCCTAATTGGTTCTTAATTTTAATTTTTCATTTAGCCAGTACCCCTTGTATGAATCTATAAGTTCTTTTTTGAGTTTTTTTTTTAATTTGTTACTTATTTAGCAAATATTTATATTAAGATACAATATAGGCTTTGTGAGTAGATAATCCTTTATGAGAAAATACTCCTTTTTTTTTTTCCCCCCTTTTTGTTTTTGTTTTATTTCGTTTTACCAGGCCTGGGCTGGGTTTAAACCCACCAGCCCTGGCGCATATAGCCAGTGCCCTACCCACTGAGCTACAGGCACCACCATATGAGAAAATATTCTAGTCAAGTCTGAGAATGTTGCCTTTGAGATTTCTTTTGGGTTTTTTGGGCAGTAAATAAGTGATTTAGTTAGGACTTGCCAGAGTAGTCCAAAAGTTTTTACAAATTAGGGTACTATGCTCCAATGTAGCAGGCATTTGGAAAATACTGATTTAAACAGTATTTGATACTAGAAAGAAAATCTTTCTCTTACAGTCTGGATGTGGATAGTGAAGCTAAAAAACTACTGGGATTAGGACAGAAACACCTGGTGATGGGTGATATTCCGGCAGCTGTTAATGCATTCCAGGAAGCAGCCAGTCTTTTGTAAGTATTCTGTGTTTCTCTATGGTGTAATATTATGTTCCTAATAAATCTTGAGTTATATTTTAAAAGTTGTTTTAAGGGAAAAAAGCACAAAGAGCGAGTTTCAAAACATTTGACCATTATAGCTGGGCGTTGTGGCGGGTCCCAGCTACTTGGGAGGCTGAGGCAAAAGAATCGCTTAAGCCAGTGTTTCTCAACCTTCCTAATGCCATGGCCCTTTAATACAGTTCCTGTGGGTACTGACCCACAGGTTGAGAACCGCTAGGTTAAGCCTTAGACTTTGAGTTTGCTTTGATCTATGACGCCACAGCACTGTACCAAGGACGATATAATGAGACTCTGCCTCTCCTCCCCCCCCAAAAAAAGTGTTTGGCTATTTCTCATGTAGAAATTTATACTTGTCACTTTCATTATAAGTGTGAAACTTAAATTTATCACTGAGCAACATTAGTCTCTGGTTTTCCTGAGTAAGGTGATATATATTCCTTTATTTTATTTTTTATTTTTTGAGACAGAATCTCACTTTGTCACCCTCAGTAGAGTGTGACAACCTCAAACTCTTTGGCTTTGGGGTTGATCCTCTTCCCTCAGCCTCCTGAGTAGCTGGGAATATAGCTACGCCTGGCTAGTTTTTCTATTTTTATTAGAGATAGGGTTTTGCTCATGGTCAGGCTAGTCTTAAACTCCTCAGCTCAAGCACCTCACCCTCCATGGTTGTCCAGAGTGCTGGGATTACAAGTGTCAACCACCATACCGGAGTTGACTTTGCCAGTCTTTCGTTGCTTTAAAGGTGGTCTCCTTACTTTGCCGTAGAGAAGTACCTCCTTCCAATTCACTATAGGAGATGATTTCTTTTCTGCCTTTTCCCTGCCTAGATTTTTTTTTTTTCTTTCGTAGAGACAGAATCTCACTTTATTGCCCTCAGTAGAGTGCCGTGGCATCACACAGCTCACAGCAACCTCCAACTCCTGGGCTTAGGCGATTCTCTTGCCTCAGCCTCCCGAGTAGCTGGGACTACAGGTGCCGCCACAATGCCTGGCTATTTTTTTTTGTTGTTGTTGCAGTTTGGCCAGGGCTGGGTTTGAACCCACCACCCTCGGCATATGGGGCCAGCGCCCTACCTGCTGAGCCATAGGCACTGCCCTTTTTTTTTTTTGTTATTTTTTTTTTGTTTGGAGATAGAGCCTCAAGCTGTCACCCTGGGTAGAGTGCTGTGGCATCACAGCTCACAGCAACCTTCAACTCCTGGGCTCAAGTGAGTCTCCTGTCTCTGCCTCCCAAGTAGCTAGGACTACAGGCACCCATCACAACCCCCGGCTATTTTTTGGTTGCAGCCATCATTGTTGTTTGGCGGGCCCGGGCTGGATTCGAACTTGCCAGCTCAGGTGTATGTGGCTGGCACCTTAGCCGCTTGAGCCGCAGGTGCCGAGCCTCCTGTCTAGATCTTAATAGCTAAAATGTATATATGTGATTTGTATTTCTAAGTTCTAAGTATTTTCTGAACTTTTTAATAAAGTCATTTAGTTTTTCAGCTTTTTCAGCAATTAATATTCTTGTTCTATAAGTGAGAAAACTAGGACACTATGAGAGTAAGTAATTTGTCTAAGGTTATACAGGTAGTTACCGGTTAAAGGTATGATTTGAACCTAGGTAGAATGGCTTTAGACATAATGTTCTTTTTTTTTTTTTTTTAACTCTACTCCTTTATTCCTTTATTTATTTATTTATTTATTTAAATAGAGACAGAGTCTCACTTTATGGCCCTTTGGTAGAGTGCTGTGGCATCACACAGCTCACAGCAACCTCCAGCTCCTGGGCTTAAACGATTCTCTTGCCTCAGCCTCCCGAGTAGCTGGGACTACAGGCGCCCGCCACAACACCCGGCTATTTTTTTGTTGCGGGTTGGCCAGGGCTGGGTTTGAACCCACCACCCTCAGCATATGGGGCTGGCGCCCTACTCACTGAGCCACAGGCGCTGCCCCCATAATGTTCTTTATATCATGGTGCCTTTTCATTGGCCTTACTCATTCTCTAAGTCGCAACCAAGGGTCCTTTTTCTGGTCCATATTGATAACCATATTATAGCAGGAAGATATATATTATTATTACTTTTTGATGCAGAGTCTCATTATATCGCCCTTGGTAGAGTGCTATGACATCACAGCTCACAGCAACCTCTAACTCTTGGGCTTAAAGGGATTCTTTTGCCTCAGCCTCACAAGTAATTGGGACCATGGCACCTGCCACGATGCCCGGCTATTTTTTGTTGGGTTGTCGTTGTTTAGCTGGCCCAGGCTGGGTTTGAACCTGCCAGCCTTGATGTGTGTGGCTGGCTCCCTAACCACTATGCAACAGGCCTGGAGCCCAAAGGTACGTATTATGAATGCAATTTGACCCTGAGATTATATACGTACTGTAGCAAGTTGATATTACTTAGAATATACATTTTGTAGATAGATGGACCATGGAGCATTAACTTCATTGTTTTTTACAGTTTCTCTGACTTGGAATTGAACCTAAGAGGGAAAATATTGATTTCCTAGGAGTATGTTACTGAAGAAAAGTCAATTTATAACTAAGGAACTAGAAATAAATGTGTTAGACTAGATGTTAATTCAGATTTTAGGTGTTTATTCTTTTCGTAGAGGTAAGAAGTATGGTGAAACAGCTAATGAGTGTGGAGAAGCCTTTTTCTATGGGAAATCACTTTTGGAATTGGCAAGGTATGGTCTATGAAAAAGTGAAGTTTTATTGGCTAAGGTGGCTTACTAGCTTTCAGTTCAAGGTTTGACTTTTGGGGTCATTAAAAGGAAAGTGGTTTTTTTGTTTGTTTGTTTGTTTTTGCAGTTTTTGGCCGGAGCCGGGCTTGAACCCACCACCTCCGGCATATTGGACTGGCACCATACTCCTTGAGCCACACGCACCGCCCCAAAAGAAAGGTCTTTGTATTAACAACTGGTCAATAACTGATCAAAGTCTAATGTGGAGACATAACCTTTAAAAGCATTCTCAGCTGGCTTAGAACAAGACTGCAGAGAGGAATGTCTAAGACTCACAAGTAGTCTTTTGCTTTCGTTTTTTAGTGTTTTACTATTAGAATGATATTAATATTTTCTCTCAGAATTTATTAGGCAGATAAAATAAATTGAAGATAAGATAAATTAAAACTGACTAATGATCTATTCAGGTTCTGGTAAATTTCTAACCTTGTAATTATAGCATTCTGATGGTTTGCTGTGAAAATCTTGTCAGAATGTTATTGGCTCTCTAGAGAAGTGGGGGCGGATGCAAAGTTTGGGTGTTCTTTTGACAACCGTCTTACATTTTTTGTCTTGGAGAAAATTGGTAGGTTCTCGCCATCAAACCATTGGTGCTTTGTTGTTTTGTTCTAGAATGAAGAATGGCGTTGTGGGAAATGCCTTGGAAGGTGTGCATGTGGAAGAGAAAGGAGAAAAAACAGAAGAATCTCTGGTAGAAAATAATAATAATATAGATGGTATGTAGAGCTGCATGTGATATTTGAGAGCTGTGACGCTGTGCATTTCTTACATACCAGTGATGGAAATGGGGCTTTCACTGGATGGTCTCTTCTAAAATGCTTGGGGGGTGATGCTTGCATCTGGTGGAGACTGCAGTGGGGGTAGCCTATTACTGCAAATGACAGCAGTTTGTTTGTTTGTTTGTTTGTTTTTTTTTTCCTTGAGACAGAGCCTCAAGCTGTCACCCTGGGTAGGGTGCCATGGCGTTACAGCTCACAGCTACCTCCAACTCCTGGGCTCAAGCGATTATCCTGCCTCTGCCTCTGCCTCCCAAGTAGCTGGGACTACAGCCGCCCACCACCCCCAGCTATTTTTTTTTTTGGTTGCAACCGTCATACTTGCTTGGTGGGCCCAGGCTGGATTCAAGCCTGCCAGCTCAGGTGCATGTGGCTGGCGCTTTAGCCACTTGAGCCACAGGTGCTGAGCCGACTGCAGCTTTTGTAAGAGTATAACTCAATTTTTTAAGTCTGCTACTTGGTGTTTTGGGTTTTTTTAACCCATGGAATAAAAACAAGATTAAATTGGTATTTTGAAATATTGGAACAACTTTAAACATTTCTCTGATGCCAGTTTTTTGGACAGTTGGTGCAGCTCAGTTATTTTAATAACAATACTTTAGGAGCCTTTTTATATTTTTATGTCTTAAAAATGTTAAATGTTGGCTTGGCACCTGTGGCTCAAACGATAAGGCACCAGCCAATACACCTGAGCTGGAGGATTTGAATCCAGCCTGGCCTGCCAAACAACAATGACAGCTGCAAACAAAAAATAGCCGGGTGTTGTGGTGGCTGCCTGTAGTCCCAGCTACTTGGGAAGCTGAAGCAAGAGAATCGCTTAATCCTAGGAGTTGGAGGTGGCTGTGAGCTGTGATGCCATGGCACTCTACCCAGGGGGGGCAGCTAATTTTTAGGCAATCTGTTAAAATTTACTAGACTTTTTGAGGGTTTAAAGCAGCGATGCTCAACCTGTGGGTTGTGACCCCTATTTTAACAATGAAAATACATTGGGGTATTAGGAAGGTTGAGAACCACTGGTTTAAAGGGCATGTATTTTTAGTTTCCATTTATACCTTTATCATTAAACTCTAAGACACATTTATGCTTCATGTTCTTTAGCCATGTAGAGGAAGCAAGGGAAGAGTTGAGAGAACAGGTTATGACACCATGAAGAAAAAGAAGCAGCCAAAAAAACAGAAGACAAGTCTCTGGCAAAACCTGGAACTGATAGAGTGAGAATAGGAGAGTGAAATCAAAAAGGGTGGAAAAGAAGATATGGATATAAGTCAGCCTACAGAGGAGCTACAGGAGAAAGTTGAATTGATGCCAAATCAGTTAATTGAAACCTAAAGAGGTGAAAGGAGCAGCACCAGAAAGACAAAATGAAAGTGAGGTCATTTCTGGAAAACCAAAACAAGAAGTCCCAGGTGCTGAGGAAGAAAAATCAGTTTCTGGAACTGATGCCCCGGAAGATTGCAGAAAAAAAGGTCAGGAGAAACAAGGAGAGGTAATTGTGAGCCTAGAGGAGAAATCAAAAAAAGAGCAGCCTGTTGTGGCTCATGAAAAAGCCCGCCGCTGCAGTGGAGTTGGAGGTAGCACCCATAGACCCAGCAATCAAGCTAGTAGATATGGATGGGGATGAGCCAAAGGAGAAGGTAGCTACCTCTGAAAATGAGATCGGCAAGGCTGTTCCTGAGCAATTGGTAGGGCAAGAAGAGCCTGCTGCTGAAGAGTCACCAGAGCTGACAACAAAGTCTACAGAAGACTCAACTATATCTGTATCAGAAGTTTTTTTGGGGGGGAGGTTAGGGTGGGGCCACACAGTACATCTTAGAATGGGTACAGGCGAAACTTACTAAAGGCAGTATACAAATGTCTTCATACAATAACCAAGAAAATGCCATGAAGGCTACATTGAACAGTTTGATGATAATATTTCAGATTGTATATGAAACCACATTGTACCCCTTGATTGCACTAATGTACACAGCTATGATTTAACAATAAAAAAAGAAGTTTCAAAGAAGCCTGGGCAGGAGGCCGCAGGTTGTTTTTTTGTTTGTTTGTTTTGTTTTGTTTTGTTTTTTGAGACAGAGCCTCAAGCTGTTGCCCTGGGTAGAGTACTATGGCATCACAGCTCACAACAACCTCCAACTCCTGGGCTTAAGCAATTATATTGCCTTAGCCTCTCAAGTAGCTAGGACTACAGTCACCCGCCACAACACCCTGCTATTTTTTGGTTGTAGTTGTCATTCTTTGGCAGGCCCAGGCTGGATTACAACCCACCACGTCTGGTGTATGTGGCTGGCGCCTTAGCCACTTAAGATACAGACCCCGCGCCGAGGCCACAGTTCTTAAGGATAGTGCAGTCAATGGACTGTCAGCTGCAGGAGATTGAACCACAGACTTCTTTAGAAAGACTGACAGAAACAAAACTTGGTTCCTAGCCAGGAGGAAGTTAAACTCTCTATACAAGAGTCTGATGCAGCTGGAGATGGAGTTGATACCAAGGTAGCCCAGGGAGCTACTGAAAAATCACCTGAAGACAAAATTAAGATAGCTGCTAATGAAGAGACACGAGAGAGAAGAACAAATGAAAGAGGGTGAAGGTAACCGGGATATGCAAGAGCTGTAGTGGGTGGGAGTACATTCTGGATTTGACTCACTAATTAATCATGGATAATCATAGGATTTTCATTTGGCCTTTTTCTAATCTCCCTGTAGGTTAGAAAAAGGCCAAATGAAAATGTTCGTAGTTTAAGAAGGCAGTGATGGTTGAGTAAGCTAAAGCAAAAGCAGCAAGTCTTCTTTAGCTGGCTTATAAACTAACGCTTTACTAACTGCAAAATAGGTCTTCTCTGACTTTTGAGAACTTGGCTAGCTATCAGTAACATGTTGCA